>CM060841.1:15365000-15477500 GCA_030762175.1 Metallyticus violacea
AGAATACTATTTATATAACAAACGTTTTGCACATTTTTACTGAAATTAAGATATTGATACTGATTGGATGTAAGGTTCCAATCCATTTTATTGTAAATGAACTTACATGGCATGTAGATATACCATGTATACACCGAGGGTGCCAAAACTGTATACACACTCACAGTAGATATCTATTTAATATATCTCAAAGTTGAACCGGAAAACAACAATAATGTGTAGTATGATGTTCTGTAAACAGATGTGACACACATGATAGCGTTGCTATGTGCCAGGTAAATCAAAATGAACAAATGAAGCCAAGATAATCGCATGATATTCTGTAAACAGATGTGACTACATTACGTTATGCTAGCGTTGCTACAATAACATGGAACCAAGATTATCGTTTGAACAGCAGAAAGCAATTTTGAAGTGGTATTGGAAACCCGAGAATGTTGTTGAAGCTCAAAGGCAATGGAGACGTGTGTACAGAACAGAACCGTCATCGCGAGTAACAATTGCACGCATTCGAGACAAATTTGAGACTCATGGTAGGGTATGCAACAGGATGGTGCACCACCACATTACCACCGATATGTATGTGCGTACCTTGATGACAATCTTCCAAGGCACTGTATAAGACGAAGAGGTCCGATTGAGTTTCCACCGCGTTCGCCGGAGCTAACTCGTTGGACTTCTACCTATGGGGAACTCTTAAGGATGTTGTACACTAGAAAACCAGTTACACTGACAGCACTTCGGGAAGAAATTGAAACGGCATGTGCTGCAATCGCTGAGGACACTTTCGCAAACGTTGTCAATCAGTAGTTCAACGTACTCAGAAGTGTAGCGACGCCGAGGTGGGCATTTGTTGTAACTGTTAAAGTCTAAGATGATTAGTGCTCATCATTTTCTGTTTGTGTGAATTCAATTTTGTTATGTTAACACATTTTCTTCTTGCTTGAAGTGTGTATACATTTTTGGCACCCTCCGTATGTATCGTATATGTTTACTTTTGACCGCAATCAAGTACTGCAAAGTATTGTGTCAAATGTTTTTATTTTTATTTTAGATTGTCACTACAAAATACTATGTACAGAGAAAGGAGTAGCTATTGTCAGTGTTCAAGGCTGCGCGTTTTGACACGTGCAGAGATGCAACAGCCGTTTGCTCAATTTTCGGATGGTAATGTTGTCTCCGTTTCCATTCAAAATGACGGAATACTCCTTCATTTTGCTTTTTGGATGTCAGAGAATACTTCAACCCATGATTTTCCAAAACATGGATCCACTTCTATGGCCACCCATACCGGTAACATCCTTCCACTGATTAAGAAAGAATACCTATGTGATTGTTCATTTCAGTAACATAAAATATTACTATGTAATCTTTTAATAAATACGTTAAACGTATTCGGTGTACTTATAACCCTTTCTATCACAGGAGAATGTAGGTTTAGTTCAAAGGTATAAGGTATAAACCACATTGAACCAAAAAAAAATACATATATATTTAATTTATATGGCTTAAATAGCATAAAGTTGTACCTAGTATTCGCATTACTTCTATTGCAAAGCGAATCACTTAGCCAACGTGCTACGGCACACTAAAGGTGGCTACTATTTCGACTCTCAGTACTGCTTGCCATTGACATGTTTTCTTGTAACTGAAATATGGTGGAGAAAAGTACCGCTCTATTAGCTTTGATTAACGAGGGATTTTCGCCGCATGAGGCTGCTCGTAGACGTGGCGTACCCGAACGAGCTGGGAGGCGTTGGGCTTAGCGATATGAACGAATGAATAAATTTATTGCAATGCCAAGAAAAAGTGCAAGCTAAGAGGCTGCCATTAGGTGTGACCCCTCACATTTAAAAGTTCTTGGGTACAATAATTAATTTTATATTATTCCGTTTATCTAAATTTTTTCCACTGCTTTTTTCTTCTGTTATGTTAAGCCACAAAATGCGCACTGCGAACAACATGCTGTACATTGTCGTATTACGGCCCACAACTTAGGGTCCTTTGGTCAGTGACTTCAGTAAATTTAAGATTTCACAAACATTTTATGTTCTTACAAATCTTGGAGGGTAAAAGGGGTTGAAGGTTCTAACTATTAAAGAAAGAAAGCTGCAGGTACTAACCTTACGAGCAAGTAAATGCTACTTCTCTATAACTTCGATTTGAAATTGCTTCATTCTGCTTGCTCTCTGACCGCTGCTAAAAATGCTAAACATTGTACAAATTCGAAATCAGGATTTAGTGCTGCTTTTAAATAAATAAAATCCTTCCTTCATATTATCCAAATAGCATGTCAAAATTGCAAATGAACGGACATTTTAACATTGATTTCAATAGGAAGTTCAAAGAGAATAAACTTTTCTTCGAAATAAAAAGAGAGCATTAAAGACTGTTTCCTGAAGCTGGCAAAGAAAAGAAGTGCAATATAAACATTTAACAAATTAATTTAAAACTTTTAGCCTCTGAAATGTTGAAAAGAATTTTAAAAGACGTAAACCAAGAGAAACAAGTAGTATGGGAGAAAGAAAGAAAAGAATGGTAACAAATTTCACTCTTCAGTTAAAAGGAAGAATGCACAGAAATTAGTTAAGTAATTAAGGAAACGTGCTATGAATAAAAGAGTACATAGCACAGAATGAATGCGAACATCTTAGTGAGTACAAAAAGAATAAAACATAAACACAAACAATTTACTCTCAAGAAAAGATGGCGATATGCTATTAACGAAAAGAAAATTGCAAATACCACCCTTAGAGTCTTTTCATTGGTACTGTCGCAAGAAACGTCTTGTAGTAGAACTTACCTAAAACTAACCAGCGAGAAAGAGCAAAGTCTTTGAAGTGACTCTCTGTAAACATCTGTCATTACAAAAAGTACTTTGAGACCGTAATATTTTAACGCTTTTTTAAGTTGCTATTTAGATCAAAAGAAAAAAGACACCGTAGGAAAACTGTGTTAAGTCTTGCTTTTAAAGTGAAATAACAAAGTTAAATAAAAGCTGTCATCTTAGCCCTTTGTAACTTCCTGCGTATTAAAAGAGTGTGCTGTGCGCCACATCTTGCAGGAATTTAGATCTGAGATCAACGTCGATTCTTCAGTATGGCAGACTTTAGATTTTTTTTGTATTACTTTAAGTGAATCAAAGGAAAACTTTTTATTACGCAAATTTAAATTACATTTAATTATTACTCTTTTAAGTAAGGTGATATAATCGCGACGCCTGGACGGCTTGTTTCTGTTATTTGTAACTTGAGGCATAATTAAGTTTACTTACTGTCGAGTAGATGGACTTAATTGTGACCTTATCTTACCTCGTTTCTATTGCTTGTAATTTTTGGCTGTTTCTTTGGGGAATCGTGACGGAAGGTAAAGACAGAATACTGGTATTCTTGACTAATGAGCTAATCGAACCCGAACCACTTAGATGGGGGCTTCTGATGGATCAGTGCTCTGGGTACAATTAAAATAATTAAATGGCTAAAATTTAATTAAATTACGACAACAGAGGTCATTTAGAGTTGTTTTTGGAAAAAAAATGGAAAAAGGTTTCCATTTTCGTTTAAACTCAATTTAGAAAGATGGTGTTTTTCTTGAAGCTTTCTAGCATATAGATATTGGCAAAAAAAATTATGTAAATATGTTTACGCGATCATATGTTTAAAAATCTGTACGTTGGCAAAATGTCTTTTTTGATCTCAACGAACTCGTATATCTACACAAAAGTGCAATACTAGATTTATCATTATAAGTGCAAACAAGTCATTAATTTTATCACATATTATATTTTACTATATTCTTAGGAACCGGTATTAATGGTGGGGTTTTTAATGTGTGCTGCGATTAATTTTAATGTGCTATATTTTTTAATGCTGAATAATGAATTAGCGCATTAGATCATGATCTTCTTCGAGTTACTTCGGCTCTTAAAGTCGAAGTTCGTTGTTTCCCATTTCTCTGGTTCCAAAGCAGAGGATAGGAATCTCAAGGGAATATGAACTGGTTTTAATGACTGGTGTCATTAGGGGAAGAAGCGGCTTCTTCACTGAAATAATACACTTTTGACTCTAGTTGAACTATTAATTTATTGAAAATTCGGATTGCGGTTATTATTCTGATTAATTTGCCTTCAGGTTAAAATTCACCGCCTTCACCCGGAGACGTATAGACACAATTTATGCACTTTGACTTTAACTTTGATTCTTCTGTTATAACTTCACACAATTTGAAATCCGACAGTCACCTATAACTTCACGATAACACTAAATCACTTTGCCGTAATGGACGGCTATAATCTTGGCAGTAAATCAGCCGTAATCACTCTATGAATGTAGTATTAGTACATTGTCCCGTTACTCTATCTCTCTATATTGTATTGCTACTTTCCTGGTATTCTTTTTACTCTTATTCTTACATTCACTCTTCTGTTACTCTTCCATTCCTGCCTAAACTTACTTCTTATAGTTAATATAAAATCTATTATGTGAATTCGTAACCCCCCCCCCCCGCGAAAATTTATTTCCTTGAAATGTTTTTGAATGTGGTTCACTACTAGTTTCCTATTGAATGACACTAAGTATCGCTTAAATTACATGCTCGCTCCTATTCGTTAGGTTTTGAAATATGTTTATTGATTGAACCAGCTAAAATCAATGTTCCCAGTTACAAAAAAGGAAACATCTTCCATATATACGGTGGCTTTGTTGTCATGACAGATTCCTTTCCCTTTTTACTTTTCCATATTTTGATTCATGTACTAAAGGTTTGCGATAAGACACGCTTCGGCTATATATCTGCGGCATCCCTTTGAAACTGTCTGAAACAACTAAAAATTTGGTTTATTTTAAGACGCCTGTTTCCACATGCGGATCTTCTTTTGAATATGACAAGTCACAGTTGCAGATTGAAGTCATATTTCTTGCTACGCCCCAGTTTAAAGTGTAATAAAACATTTTGTCTCTCGTCGGCAGACCTGTCTTGGAGGATATGCGAAAGGGTAACGTGGATCTAGGCTTATCAAAAGGCTACCTTCTTTCGAGGCGAGGCTATTGTGCTCTTCCTAACCGTACCGTCTGCCTTTTTGACAGATGTTCAGAAATGTAACCCTTATATGAATATTACTTATTGTACAAAAACATATATACATACATACACTAACAACTATTATGTTAAAATTCTGATTATAATTGTATTATTGATACCATTATGTCATTTTTGACCTTGTTAAACAATACCTGAAATCAAATGCAATTATTATTATAATTGCAATCAGAAGCAATTATTGTTAGAATAGGAATTCTTGAGACAACAATTCCTGCCTCACCTTTTAATTCCCTACATTTACTTGCATTCTTATTATAGCGAAGTGTACGAAAATTGTTACCAGTACAGTCAGTCAGTAGATGTACACCTTTAAGGAAATCTCTTTTTTATCATTAGTTCGGCCCTTAATGGAGTATGGAGCACCCTGTTGGGATCAATACGGGACGTATCTAATACATATCAATAAAAAAAATTCACCATAGAGCAGTACAATTCGTAAAAGATAAAAAGAACATGGGTACCAAAGTGTTAAAAGCATTATGTTGGGAATCACTGGCAGAGAGACGTAAAAATGCGAGGATAAATGTCATTAACAAAACAGGACAGGACAAAATGCATGTAGGGATATCACAACTAGGTTAAAATCCACACTATGGTTGGAACGATCATAGTTTTAAAATCAACTGTAGGAAACGGAGAACCGAAGTAGGTAAATTCTCTTTCGTAAATAAAACCATAAATGACTAGAATGCAATATCTGCAGTTGTCTTTGAGGGTTGACCTTCTCTGACAAGATTTAAGAGTGTCCTAAAATTTTATATTTTGGTATACATAATAACGTTCAAATTTAAAATTTTTCCCGGTCTACTTGAAATACTGTTTAATTCTATGTTGCATTTAATTGACAAGCTCCACAACTTTTTTACATTACTATTCAACCTCGTAAGTATTTAGGGCTAAATGTGCTGAATTATACTTGATAAAGCTAATATTTTTATAATGTAATTAATTAAATTAATATGTATGAAATTAGTTGACACCTATTTAATTACTTGGACGATTAAACTAGGTTGACACTTATTAACATTGTTTTATTTAAGTGAAAAGTATTTAATTAACTGGCATGTAAATATATGTACAATTAATTCGACATATATTTAAATTAGATTCATTTAATTCTAGTTTGGTATGTATTTAATTAACTTAACTGGTTTCTTTTTTAATATTTCGCTATAACAATGTTACCTATTATTGGCTGGTAACATTTTTACAATATTCTATATCTTTGCTTAGTTCATAGGCATCATGTCAGCACGGAGATCTCTCGTTAATGTTAGCAAAGATCCAGTCTTTATTAGTAAAAATCACAATTCATAATGCCACTGCTTGTTTCTAAAGCAGTAACACAATTTGATTGTAGTTTAAGCTCAAAAATTTTGCATTGTCTAACTGACCACTTTCGGCCTTCAGTAACTACTAAAAGAATCCAAAGTTCATAAAATTAAAAAAAAAAAAAAAAAAAAAAAAGTCTCTTGGTTATTTCTACAGCGTGTACCACTCCATTGTGGAAACTGTGTCTTCTTTCCTTTTTTCAAAGTTCTATCGAACCAAAGTCTCGGCTGCAGACCATATTATGTTTAAAACGCGAATGAAAGATAAACGACCATCTGTCGAATTTGATGTCATGTAGTGTACACACAGAGAGTAGTCAGGCGTGTTCGCGTACACAGGTTGGTGCAAACGCTTGGCAAAAGGCTTGCCCACTATACCTGCTATTGGCCAGAAACGTTATGAAGGTGCGCCTGCTCTACCCTATGGTTTTCATTTGCAAAAAAAAAAAAAAAAAAAAAAAAAAAAAAAAAAAAAAAAAAAAAAATCCATTGCTTTTCTGTTATCGCGCCGAACTAAAAATATAACAAAATCGTCGTAGCATTTGTAGTGATGTCATCAGTTATATATCTTTTGGAAATTCTAACGCTAGGATAAATTTTACAATGACTAGTTTTATTATTTTTTGTATTATGTACAAATAAGTAGACAGGTGACGCAGAGGTAGCTAGCAAATTGAAAGAATATTAAGCATAAGTGACACACAATTTCACACTTTTCAAACTTTGTTCCATCCATATGACTATACGTGTCATATACATATACATAATTTTGTAGATCAAAATTCTTATGACTCTTAATTGGCTCAGTTTTTATGACTGACCGTAGGAGAGAATGACAGTGAGAAGTAACTTTGGTCATTTTCTAGTTCAGAGGAAGGAAGTGTTAAACTTCTCGAAACGTATGATAACGGATGTTACACGAAGCATGGAATGCACCATTGAAAGGGTATCCAGAAAGTTTTGTTTCATTTCTCAGATTTATTTATTGCAAGTGTTGGGATTTGTGAGCGGGAAGTTTAGGGTTCGAATCCCGTCAGGACCGTCCTCCCTGACTGAGGTTTTTTCCAGGTTTTCCTCAATCCTTATTAATGGCGAATGCCGGGGAGGTACCCTAAACTTAGGCCTGGGACGTTTCCTTCCTTAAAAAAAAATCCTTTCCCAGTATATCATTTCATCTCATGTAACATCAGTGTCCACCGCCTGTGGTGCCTCAGTAGTAAAACCGGGCGTTAAACACTAGTCAAAAAAAGAAGAAAATTAATAGCATCAGCCATGATAGTAGCATCAGATTTATGGAAGTACATGTTCCCTTCGGCACTTTAACAGAAAAATAATCTTTTTGTTTAAAACACCAGAGTTTAGTTACGTTAGTATACAGAGCTTCATCTCAAAACTTCCCAGTTTAATGAAAGCTATACATTAAAAAAAATATTGCCATTGTTTTTTTTTTATTTTTTACTTCAATCGTTGCCTGGCAATCTGTACTGCGGCTATTTTTGTTTAATATGGGCAGAATAATACTATAAAAAATATTGAGCATCTACTGTAATAGTTGTGTTTTGGTAATAAATAGTTTCAAAATTAGATACTTTACAATAAAGAACAAAATGTGAGCTGATTAATCTTCATTACTGTAATATTAATTATCGCAATTTTACAAAAAATATTTTTTCATCCTACAATTAAATAACTTGTTTTTAATTCTGTCAAAATTCAAACAACAATAACAACAATCCAGATTGCGAAGCACGATGTAATAACAAGTAAACATTTAATCAACAATGGTTTTAAAATCACCTTCAACATGTTTATTGATGTGTTTTCTGTTTTTAAATATGCGTTAATCAGGCAGCTATTCAAAATAAGAAGTTTTGAAATGAAAGGCCTGTATTTAAAATTATTGTATCATTTGATAAAAATTCGTGTATTTCTTTTTTTTTTCATCGAAAAGATGCTGTACATCTGCCCAGCAAGAGGATGCCGTTCATCTATCTAGTATAAAATGCAAACTAGAAGTAGGAAATAACAGTTTTAGGTAGTCAGCAATAAAGAAATAAGTGTAAATACTCGTGCATATTAAACTTAGGGTGCCAAAAAATGCACACACACTTCAAGCAAAGAGAAAACTGTGTGAACATAACAAAACTGAATTCACACAAACATAAAATGATGAGCACTAATCATCTTAGACTTTTACAGATAAAACGTTGCTCAAAATGCCCACCATCGGCGTCGATACACTTCTGAGTACGTTGAACTACTGATTGAGCAACGTTTGCGAAAGTGTCCTCAGCGATTGCAGCACATGCCGTTTCAATTTCTTCCCGAAGTGCTGTCAAGGGTAGCTGATTTTCTACGGCATACAACATCCTTAAGAGTTCCCCATAGATAGAAGTCAACTCAATCGGACCTCTTCGTCCTATCCAGTGCCTAGGATAGTGCCTTGGATTAAATACGCGGTGATTTTTGCTGTGCGAGGTCTCCCAGATTTGTCTTTGTGAACATGGCCTACCATTTCAGGGTAATGTTCATTAATGCATGCAAAAGTCTTGGGATCAAAACTTTCAACTTTGCTGTTTTAATAATACGACGTACGCTAGTTCTGCTTATCCCAGTCTCATGTGCACATTGCTTTGTAGATTTCTGCGGTGAGTGCTCAAAACGTTCCAAAACAATAGCCGAAGACGCGGGGCTTGTTACTGTGCGAGTTCTCCCAGATCTGCCCTTGTGAACATTGCATACGGTACCACGAGTCTTAACTTTGTCTCGAATGCGTGCAACTGTTACTCGCGTTGGCGGTTCTGTTCTGTACACACGTCTCCATTGCCTTTGAACCTCAACAACATTCTCGGTTTTCCAATACCACTAGAAATTTTTTCCCGCTGTTTTAACGATAATCTTGGCTCCATTATGTTGTAGCAACACTAGCATAACTTTATGTAAGTCACATCTGTTTACAGAACATCATACTACACATTGCTGTTGTTTTTCGGTCAAACTTTGAAATATATTAAATAGATATCTACTGTGAAAGAGTATATACATTTTTTGGGGCACCCTTTGTAGTTATTCTAAAAACAGAAGCTTCATATTATTCTTTTTATTTTAATTTTATGAATCATACTATTAACAGCAATGCCTTAGAAATATGACCTGGGTATATTATGTATGTGAACAAGAAAATCAGAGGTACATAAAAATTTATCAAGTAGGATAAAGAATGGTCATAAAATATGTAATACAAATTGATGGGTGTTCCGTGGTAATCGAGACTTCTGTTATTGATTCCATGTACATATTTTCTCATTAGCAAGTCAATCTTTACAACAGTACACAGAAAGGTTCAGGAATACTTGCACAAACTTTGTGCGTGTGTTCTCTCCTAACAGAACATATATTTCGTGAGCGGGCAGACACAATTTTCAATATACTCCTTTATGCTATTTAAATTGCAAATGAAGAGATGTTCACCAAAGCATTCGAACCGTTCTAACCTTTAGAAAGAGTGGGAAAATCCATGACCCGACGTGCCCATGCGTTCATTGAAGGATGTGGAGAGGGAGGACATTCTCAGCATCTGTTGTGAATTTTGATGATGTATGTGAGAACATATTCTGTCAATTCGACATCAATGCCCAATATGACAGCCACGTATTTGTTGTTGAATGTAATTTTTCCCCTTGCAGTTCATAAACTATGCATTTCCGGTCGCATGTGTATGACAGTTTTGTTTTTCCTTGTTTAAGTGTGAAGCGTTCCACTGCAAATATCGTACAGGTATTTCTGAATCATTTTATATGTATTCAAACAAATGCATCGCACATTTTACAGCAAGTAAAATAGCTCAAAAATAGCTAAAAAGTTTCTATCAACATATGTCCGAAAATAAATACTTTTAAAATATGGGCCATGTTGTATTGTGGCCTATAACCCTCTACTATCCGTTCAGTAATTATTCTCAATGTGGTTACCACGCTCTTTAATTTTACATTTCAAGAAATCATATACGCGTATGAATACACCTGACTGCTATCGAATTTGACAACATGCAGTGTACACACGCTCTTACAATGTTGGTATGTTCTCTCAGGGTGGCAACACTTAGGTATTTAAGTACTCAGATAGACAAAAATCCAAAATATTTAGATCAAATGATCTCGGAGGCCATGCTACTGGACCTCCTCGACCAATCCATCGCTTGCGAAAGATTTTGGTTAGATGTGTAGGAAATGGGGTGGTGCTCCAGCGTGCACGAACCAAAAACCTTGCCTTATAGTGACAATTAATTGAGACTGTATGGAAAGTACTTACGCAGTGCACTGGAGAGATAAACCTACAATAGAAAAGAGCAATGATTCGAAACGGAAAGACAGCCTACATCACTCAAGTAGAAAGATAGTCTATCAACTTGTACCCATTTTCACTAGACTCTGTTTAGACATAATTAGAAAGGATCATATTCAACAGATACTTGATTCAGGGTATAAGATCACAAATATTTTTGCTAGTTTGGATTAACTGCAAATGCTTTGAAAATATGCGACAAGTATATATGAAAAGAATTTGCTGTGAGCCTTTAAGATACTCTATTGATAAGTGTGTACATCATAATATACCTGACGCTCTGAACAATAAAACGTATTCAGCTCTATCTTTATACATTACAGTCATTGCATTTAACATTTAACGCTATTCACAGTACTGACTTAATAATGCATATTGAGTCACGCATTCATCGAGTGTATTTCATTGAGTATTTATCAGAGAAGTCAGGGTATTCTAATTTCTTTTTTTTTTTTTTTTTTTTTTTTCGTGTGCGCTAGCTAGATATGAATACGGGGAATGTTTCACAGTAAGTAAAATAAAATGTTCATCTTAAAAACCGGACGAATTTTGACTGCTGTAAAATAGTGCTTGGAATGAAAAAATACATTTTATTTATATTGCAGGTACTGCTCACGACAGCATAAAGCGAGGGTGTACAAACTTTACTATTGTACGCTTGTACAATTTTAATAACTAAAATTAATATTTATAAGAGCGTAGCTGAACATACAGAAAAGAAAGAGAAAAGAGAGGGAGAGATAATTTATTAAAGCTATCGCAGTAACCATCTATTTAAGCAAAAAGTTAATGCTAATGATTTTTATGGCACCAATCTTGTCGGTGATCCTTTGAGAAATATGAACTTTGCAAGATGAAATTTTTCTTTACAGAAAACATTGTGTACTTCCTATTTTTTTTTGGGAGGGGGGGTGAACGGCATTCATTTCTCATATGGATCTGTTATTGAAAAAACACATGAAATTATCATTTAAAAAACTTGAAGTGGTGGTGATAAATGTATGTAATTTATGGAATCCTCGCTCTCAAATTAATAAAGAAAACTTTTATTTTTCAGTCAGTGTAATTTACGTAGACCAGTGTAATTGTTGTTTCCTTAGTACTAAGCTGTTGTTCAATGGGAGTCTGGTGAATTTATGAAGTTATTGCGATCACATAAAGAGAACATTGAAATTATAAAACTGGGTAGACTAACTCCCAATATTAACTTTAGTCAAACTGTAATTTCAACTATGTCTTCTGCATGTTTTCTACCACTGTGAACGACAGGTTCCATACGGTTTATCATCCTAGGGAGCGCATCACACTGCTCACCTGCTACACTGAGCAGAACTGTTTCCATGTATTCATGAAGTTTGACGTAAATTACGAGGAAAACTTCAAAAACGTTCCACACAAGGACAAGTAAGAACTTAATGAAATCAGCTGACCTGTAAACAGCTGTTGAAGTAGACGGCCATTCCCAAATCAGAATGAGAGGTTGCTCCATCTTGTTAAAATCAAGGTGATTCGGCGTATAACGTTCAATAACTTGCTCCCTTTACGTTCCTGATATTTGGCGTTAATTTTGTTTCCATGTGCATGCTCAGTGAAGTACGGACCAATGTTGCTGTGGAAAGACGCTGACACTTTCTCCGAATAATGGTCGCTGTTCGTATTCATCTGGTTTTTCCCAATCGAGAAAACGAGCAATTTGTTTATTGACATGGTCACTCAGTAACACACATATTGTTTTCAGAAGACACTCAGGAACTTGATACACATTGTGCACAATATTGGACTCGTACTGGCTCCTTCAGCTCATGGAGTACAGTGCATGAATGTTTCTTTTGTAAGAATTATTTTGCATACTGTCATTGGCTGCTTTATTGGAGGGGGACCCTCTTATCATTTACAAACACTTTGCGATTTTATTTTGACAAGCGCAATACGGTTGACTAGCATTACTATATGAGTGCCAGACATGGTCACTAACAGAAAAACAAAAGACAATTCAAATATGCCTAGAAAATTGCAACGCAAGATCCTGGGAATAACTTTGAAGGACAAAACACCTACAGTATTAATAAATCAGTTATCTCAGACAACAGACATCGCACAAATAGCTACCAGAAGCAAATGGCAACGGGGCGGTCACGTCGCAAGAATGCAGGACTATAGGTGGACCTACAAGATCTCCATGTAGGACCCCCGGTAGGGAAAAGAACACAAGGCAGACCCAGAAGAAGATGAACACACCTCTTCAAGGAACATGCAGGTCCAGATTGGTCAAGAGTAGCAAGAGGAAGAGAAAAACGGAAATCTCTCGAGAAGCAACTAGTGCAGTGAGAAATGGAGTAACCAAAGAACAAATCAGTCAGTGTCTTAAACAGCATACGAACAACTAGCGTGGAATAGCTCACCACGTTAGGAAAAGCAAGCTTTCCCTACTTGTTAGGAGGCCTTTGCCCTTAAGGGACTCAGTAGGCTATCATATTTATATTTTACTTTATAATAAGTTTGAACTGAAATTAACTAAGCACTGAGCAATTTTCTTCGGGTGTATAACGCTATTGCTAAACAATGTAATTTATTATTACATGGAATTAATTAGCAGTTAGGTTTTGTTAGTATTTAATGGCATCATATTTTAATTATTCTAAATATTCTTAACAGTTTCGCATTTATGACCGAAATTATAGGGAACATTTGGAAATACTATGTAATTTAAGAAAAATTTAAAAGTTAAAAGTTAAAATATTCAAGCTATATATATTTAAATATATATATAACATATATAAATCAACTTTTTTAAGTTGGTGGTGAACTAGAAGTTAAAAATACTCGTAGCTTTATGAGTCGCCTCTTAAAGAATCAATTTCTTGTTCACAGAAATCTTAAGAGAGAGAGGAGTTGGCAATCCTATACTAGAAGGAGGACTCGGTAGCTCATAGCAGGTTAAAGGTCCATTGTTCGAATCACGGTCTTGAATGCTACTTTACTGTAATTTTTATGTCTTAAAATTAAGAAATGCTTCTAGAAATATATTTCTAAGGTATACAAATGAAATACCCTCATAATATATCCATAAATTCAGTATATATTACTTCTACACATAACCACAGGGCTCTTTCTGCATTATCGCGGTGACGTAGAGACAAGTTTGGACTGTACCTGCCTGAAGCCCCACCTGGAATCGATCGGACGGTATACGGAGACGACACGGGCGGCCTCGATGTTTAATATGAAAAAGAATGATAGATGAATGATAGAAGTTTATATATAAAACTGACTTCTCCCTGGAGCAGTGTACCTAAGAATATTCGCATGAGGGACACCTGCTCGCTTTCAAATGGGGATAGCGTTCTGGCCTCTTATTGGCGAAGCGGTATTTCTACCTAAAGAAGTCGTTTGTATGCAGTACCTTATGCTGTTATTCTCTTCTCTCTCTCTCTCTCTCTCTCTCTCTCTCTCTCTCTCTCTCTCTGTCTTATCCTTTCGTTTATGACTTTCATTTTAAATTTTACTTAACTTTAATGGGAAACTTGCCCCAAATATAATTCTTATAAACCTTTGGAAGCTGTATTAAGTATCCATAGTAAAACGCCTGCTTCATTCCACATTTTTTTCATGGCCATTTCAAGAGTCGCTTTACAAAATTAAAAATTCACTAATTGTAGAGCATTTATGAAGAGCATTGCAGTAAATTTATGTTTATTTCAAATTCCAACTAGGGGTAGCATATTCCCTTGTAGATCTAAGCTTCGTGGGTTCAAACAACCCGACCGCTGTCAATAGCTTTGTGAAATAAACTCCAGCGCAAGTTTTCCGAAGAGTCGTGTCCTAGATTCACGGCACGTTTCATGTTTAAAATACCTTAACATCACATTAGGTGAAACTGAATTGTAATGATTTAAATGATTCTTCAGGACTCGGAACTATCCTTAGGCCTAATCCTTGTAAATCATTGATGGCGATCTCAATCATTACTGGCTAGTAAATTAAAACATATTTTCATATTATTGATAACCAACATCTTTCTATTTTTGTACAATAAAGAAAATGAGACTAGATATAATTGCATTGCTGCAATAATGGAAATGGTTCCAGCATAGGCGAGGCATGACATTTACATACATTTTATACGAACTTTAAGGAGCTGCCAAAGGAAAATTTAATTGAGATGCACAACAATGGGACTATTAGTAATATTGAGTATATGGTAAATTGATTACTTAGTTCGATTAAAACCAGCCTCTTATTGGCATAAAAAATAAAATAACTAAAAATAATGGACATTATTGGCAAAAAGTGTAGAAATAAAAAAGAAATCAAAGATTCTTTATTACAAATATGGCAACAAGAATGGGATGAAATAAAAGAAGATAGAAGAGTGCATGAAATCTTCCCATCCATATAGGAAAGGTTAGAATTTAAGCATATTTATCCCCATAGTGCATTATGTAACAGAACACGGTCCATATTGCTCACATCTGCAAAGATTTAAATTATAAGCAAACAATACATGTACGGTTTGTAACGTGATCGATACACCGGAATATGCCTCAGCCCTAAATACCAGTCAATTGTAGCTGAGGAAAGTCGGCTACTTGCAGGGAAACACATCTGAACATCATGAGAGATCAAGACGATTATAGGGTATTGAATGAATTAACAAATAAAATATCATGCAAAATGGCAATAGAGTATATAAACAACAAAAATCAAACAAAAGAAAAAATCTATCTGTCAGAAATCGTATATTCCCCTAGAAGATCCCAGAGAAAAGCAAGAAAGATATTTACAAGTAGAATTGGTTGAAGAAAAAAGTAATAAGAAGATAACACCCAAATTGAATCAGAAGAAGGAAGCAGAATTGACAGAAGAAAGGAATAATGGCAGTTTTCGGGCAGAAGGGAAGCAGTTGAGAGAAGAAGTAGACAGAGATGAAAAGAAGGAGAGAAGAGAAGGAAACTGCACTATCAATACACCATAGTCCAGTACAGCTGTTGCTTGAGACCGGCAGCAACTTCATTGATGTCCAGGTTCTGTTGCCTGTAATTTCGATGTGGAGAGTTAGCAGAAATGAAGATTGTATACATTAAATCGGATAAAAATTGTAAATTAGTTCATTCTAAATGTAATCTTTGTTACTGGGTACCAGTAGCAATTGTAGGTGTAATTATAAATCATAGTTAAAATAGCCGTAGTGCTGCATTCCTGTACCGGTTTAGTTTATTGAAGTTTTACTTTTGTTTAGTTATAGTATTAGTACTGTAGATTTTAAAATCTGTAGAATTTAAATTGTAATTTAAATCGTATTGAAAAAATTAGGAGGAGCAAATAAAATAAATCTGCAGTATTATGTTCTGATGTAGAAACAAGACATCAGGATATAAGTATTGCAGAATAAAAATAAAAAAATTAATTAATTAAAAACATCTAGACTCGCAGTGAAGGTATCTTTCGCGTATTCTCGTGATTAGTGAGAATCAGGGGGCAGGATTTCACCAAGTAGAACCCAGATACCAGGATGGATAATCGTCATTAATATAATTGCAAACTACTGTTAAAAATAAATCATAAGAAAAATGACAAAGTTAATTTTGAGAGAAAACAAAAAAGTAAATATTAAGACTAGTAAAGTTCATTAGATGTTGGTAACAGATTTTTATCAAACATTAAATGTCTTCTAGATCATCCTTACATGATATAGACAAGTTGTGGTGAATTATAAAATCAGCAAGAAATATTGCAAAGAGATTTCACTGACAACATTTTGCAGTATATACCTATATTTCATTGTGCGACATGGGTACGCATTGTTTAGATTTTTGCAGTGTGTTCGTACATTTTTTGTAGAAAGAATTTCCGTTAAGAGGAATGATCGTTGGTTGGCCGTTGGTTGATAGACATTTCCAGAAGCAAGTCTTGTGTTTTAATCTGATTGGTGTCTGGGCGTTTCCCTACCTATATAGCAAGTCGTGAAGAATGCTAAGCGGTTGGTTGTTAGACATTTCCAGAAGCAAATCTTGTGTTTTAATCTGATTGGTGGCTAGGCGTTTGCTCGTCTATGTAGCAAGTCGTGAAGAATGCTAGCAAAGAGTTAGTTGCGGTTAGACCCCGAACGGATATGATGTGCTGTGTGCTGCATCTCTTCCCCAGCCCAGAAGAACTGCGTGTTGTAAAAGCAGTATATAGAAAGCGTAAACACTAACTTTTTGATAACCTGGAAGATTGTAATAAATGTTGCAATATGTAGTAGTGAAACACAAGATTTTTTTATTTTTAAGAAAAATCACTAGCATAACCAAGCGAGTAGATGTTTTGTTCTCAATAACGTATTTTCGGAAGGAAATATGAATAATACTATACTTATTGTTGGCCAGCGTTCGCAGTTGAACACAAGCCGGCTCTGTCGATGAATAACTTCACCTCACATTTCTATGCATGCCACCTTCAATTAAAATTCTACGACCAGTCAAAGCTAGATTCACGGAGATCGTTGGCTAGTACATTTCTTTAGGTGTTTTTCTTTGGATTATACACTTTCTATGTTTTTACCATTATATTTATATTATTTACATTTTCCCACTCTATGATATAAATTATACATTCTTAAAAACTGGAATAAACACATGTTTAAATAAAACTTCAAATGAATAGCTATAAAAACACAATTTTCGATTGTCTTATATTACAGAATGCATATGTTGTCAATAGAACATACTGTATGTTGACCTTTGGATAAATTCGAAACTTTTTAAAAAGTGTTAAACTCAAGGTAGTCACTTGATCAAAATAACCGTTTCATTCGCTGTGTCTCCAAGAAATTACGTTAAGAACGTTCTGTTATATATTGTGGAGACGTTAGAGAGAGAGAGAGAGAGAGAGAGAGAGAGAGAGAGAGAGAGAGAGAGAGAGAGACTGATGGGTTCGGAAGGGGTCGTAATAATGAATGAATAGTGCTTAACGCCCGTTTTTACTACTGAGGCACCAAAGGCGGCGAACAATGATGATACATAAAATGATAAATTGGGAAAGGATTTATTTCTAAGTTTAGCGTACCTCCCCGGAATCTGCCATTTATGAGGACTGAGGAAGACCTGGAACAAACCCCAGTCAGGGAGGACGGTCCTGGTGGGATTCGAGCCCCAGACTTCCCGCTCACGAGTCCGCGCCTTAACGACCTCGGTCACCCGTGACGGTAGGGGACGTAATATCTTTGCATGGACGCGTCTCTATAGCCAGATATTTAGAAAATTAACTAAAGTATTTTTGAACTTTGCGCTCGACGCGTAAAAAATTTAAATTCTCTCGATACCATTATTAGATGGCAACTTCGATAGCTAAAGATTTCAGAGATCTTTATTATCTTTACAGATGAATAAATTAGTCTGGAAGATTGTTATGATGAACATACACTACTGAACGGGATAGATAATGCTAGGGCATATACACTATGGGTACCTTAGATATATTATAAGAACGCCAGATCGGCTTGCGTGCAGTTCACATCCTATAGCACATGTCGAATTTTTTATTGAATTGATAAGGAAAGAAGAGGAATTTTCGATACTGCAGCCTCCTACAGCCCTCCTCCAATTGGGGCACCTTCTGAAGGAAAGGATGAAGACACCAGGCGGCCAGGATCCACGGTTGGGGAGACCATACATAAATGGGGTCTCTATCATATAGAGCTTTCACACTAAGCAGTTTGAGCCCCTCAGAAAGACCACTTTCATGCCAAGTTGCAAGCCCCCGCCACGCCGCACACAACAACAGCCCGACTTGCCTGGTATTTTCAATTATTTAGCAAAAACCATTAGAATGAAATGAGCTGCAATGGGAGAGCGAAAACAAAACCACAAGTTCAGGATGGCCCCCAAGTATTTGATACCGTCTGAACTACCCCATTCGGGATATATGGAATTACAAAGGATATAATATATAAACAGCTTGCGTATCCTAACTGAGAAAGGGAGAACATGTAGAGCAATGCTGTAATTCTTGCGCGCAACAACAGTCATGGACATTTAAATGAAACATTTTCTGTGCACGATATATTTTCTGCGTCACTTAATATTTTGTTTCCGCCTAAAACATGGGATTTAAATTTTGTTAAATAAAAGACTAAATATCATAGCAGTAATTATTATTGAGTCGTTAATTTCTTATGAATATCACTTGGCACACGCTCTTAAATTTAGAGCAATTTTACCTACGTTTTCAATTAACAAAATTAAGACAGAACAAGGATACAATTTAGAAATATTGTCCGTGTTGTATTATATTTTATAATTTCATAGTAAGCTTTATCAAAGCGTTTGGCCTAATTGCCTCACAATTTTTCCATTTATTAAACTAAGAAGTAATCTGTAATGCAAGTTGGAGAGTATAATTTGGTTTTGCAATTAACCCACAACGGTATTCCGTTCCACTTGGCACAAGAGATAACCCTAAAGCCCTGACGGACGTGCAGAACTGCGCTGATCGTCGTGGATTACGTCTCAATTACAGAGGCTCCACTCCTGGTATTAAAATGACTGCTACACGCATTGCTGGGTTATAAACACGGCAGACCGCGGAATAGCAATAAACACCTCGTAAATGGATTTTGCTAAACGATGTTTTCACCGGAAAGCGTTTGCATTAATTTTCCCCTCCGCCACAAGGGTTAGGTGGTACAGTATCTCCTATATATATATATATCATAAAAATATTTTTAAAGCAGATTTAGAGTCATACGTATGGCATTCAACTACTAACGTAACGATAAATGCCCGCTCACTCATTTGCGTGACGCGCTTCATCTTGAACGATAATGTATATCAAGGTATTTTTATTGGTTTAAACTCCTATTAAAACAAAATTCTTGAGGATTTTGATGTACCTCCCATTCACACAGGAAATTAAAAAATTAATTAATACACGGAGCAATAACAGTGACATTAAAATGACTATAATAACAGATATTATGGTTAATAGCCGTAGTAGTAGCAGCAGCAGTAGGTACTAGTAGTAATAGTACTGGCAATAGTAGTACTAATAGTAGTAATGATAGTGGTAGAAAGTAGTGGTAGTGGTAGTAACAGTGGTGGTAGTGGTAGTAGTAGTAGTAGTATTAGTAACAGTAGAGCAGTAGTAATAATAGTAGTAATAGTAGTAGTAGTAGTAGTAGTAGTAATAGTAGAGTAGTAGAAGTAGTAATAGTAATAGTGGTAGTGATAATAATAGTAGTAGTAGTAGTAGTAATAGTGGTAGTGATAATAATAGTAGTAGTAATAATAGTAGTAGTAACAGTAGAGTAGTAGAAGTAGTAATAGTAGAAGTGGTAGTGATAATAATAATAGTAGTAATAGTAATAGTAGTAGTAATAGTAATAGTAGTAGTAATAGTAGTAGTAATAGTAGTAGTAATAGTAGTAATAGTAATAGTAGTAATAGTAATAGTAATAGTAGTAGTAATAGTAGTAGTAGTAATAGTAGTAATAGTAATAGTAGTAGTAGTAATAGTAATAGTAGTAGTAGAAGTAGTAGTAATAGTAGTAGTAATAATAGTAATAGTAATAGTAATAGTAGTAGTATAGTAGTAGTAATAGTAGTAGTATAGTAGTAGTAATAGTAATAGTAATAGTAGTATAGTAGTAGTAATAGTAGTAGTAATAAGAGTAATAATAGTAATAGTAGTAGTAATAGTAGTAGTAATAATATTAGTAGTAATAGTAGTAGTAATAATAGTAGTAGTAATAGTAAGTAGTAGTGGTGGTTTTAGAAATAGTGGCAGTGGTGATAGCCGAAATGGTGGTTATGGTAGAGGATTTTTTTTTTTTTGAATGATTTATTTATGGACGCTCTTTAACAGCTCAGGTCATCAGCGTCCCATTCAACTCAGGGCGTGAAACGGCCGACAAATTTTGCTCAGAGGCCTCTCTTTCAGGCTTGAGGTTCTTTATCGTGCCGTAAATGTACGACACGGGACCCACGGCTTTACTTCCCTTCCGAAGGAAGTCATACTTAGGATTTTTACGCCCTGAAAAAATCCATCGGTCCTGGCCGGGTTCGAACCCGCGATCTTGGGTTAGGAGGCTAGTATGGTAACCACTACACCACCAGGACCGACGTTATGGTAGAGGCGGTAGTGATGATGATAGTAATAATAATAGTAGTAGTGGTAGTAGTAAAAGTAAGTTATGGTAGTAACACTGTGGTCATAAATTTGATTTATATTATAATATACTAAATTTATATTTTTTGGTATTTTGTATTTTAAAACCATTTGCTTTAGGATTAAAATATTTTCACATTAAAATCCGTAGAATTAAATTTTTAAAACTTACCATTTAGTTCACCGCTATCCTAAATTTAAAGACTTCAGGTAATGCCGAAATGAAAGCTTAAGAAAGTATACAAAACGCTGAAAAACATACAAATAATTCATAAGTAGAAAGAAGGTTAACATTAAGCATTAGAAGAATACGGACGAATGGTTACAGATGCTTTGACATGGAGCTACAGGCATTACATGGATCAACGTCATTGTTACTTTGCGATGTGACGTATGTTCATAGCAACGCAATTGGCCCAGTCATAAACCTGAATATAACTAAAAGTCTCCACTACTACTCGTGTATAGCCTTCGTGGAAGTGGTAAGGCGTTTTGGGCGCTACGGTAGTTAAGTTTTATGAATTATTGTACTTAAATTTCAATTATTTAATTGTGGAATGCAGCCCACTAAAGCAATGCTACTCTATATCTTACAGGATAAAAAGTAGGTTATGGTTTTCAGTTCTCTGACCATCCATAAACACATTTATAGCTTTGGAATTAACATTTGCAGCACCAGAACGAAGAATCCAAGACCATTGCGCCTATTCTTGAGGTGTCTATTTTACGACCATTTTCCTATTCACATTCTCTATATATATATTTTTTTTTTCGCATCCTCCAGCTGTGTATACATTTTTTTGTAGAAACTACAGAGTAACTGGACCCTTTTTGTTAACACGTGAAAAATGTATGCATGGTACTTTGAGAGAGGCACCTTTCATCAGAGGAAATTCGATTTTACCTCACACTAATGGGACTTTCTCGCTAGTTGTAGTGAATTTACATTCATTTAGAGGAAATGAAGCGTAGGGATGTTTCTCTAATCTTTATTCACATCATTCAGTTATTCATGGCTTCTCTTCCCCCCTTCCAAAACTTTGTCCGGACTTTCCTGGCTGTCTATAATTGAATCTGGTCTGATGTATAGGTCACCACAGGAACCTTTGTATGCCCTTGTTTCGGTATGACCATAGAATATCATTTTACTCCACTTTAAGAAACTAATTACGATATCTTGTTACGCAACGATTCAATGCCTTGCTTCTGTAACACCTTTGAAGAACACATCAAACATAAAAGCTTGTTTACCTTTACTTTTACTTGTTCCCATTGCTTAAGGTTAAATTATTTGCAAATAATTCCGAGTACCACCTACTGAAAATGTTGAGTTTGTTTTGTGCTTATTAAAGTAATTTCCGCTTAGCAGAATAGCTGAAGAAAAATGTTCTGCATTGAAAAATTCATATTTGATCGGCTACGAGGATAAGTCCACAAGTTTTCGGCCTAACCATTTTCTAGGTATGATAAAGGCAAAAACTATATTTCACTTTTCAATATAGTTACTCTTTATTGCAATACACTTCTCACATCTTTGAACTACACTTCAACCCCCCCCACCCCCAAATACTCAGAAGTCCTGTCTGCAAAATGGGCATAAACAGCATCCGTCACTTCTTCGTCACACTTAAATTTCCTTCCTCGAAGGTCCCTCTTGAGTTTGAAGCTGTTCCTGGCTCTCCGGCAATTACAGAGTAATTCAAGTAATTAATCTTCTTAAAATTTTAGAACCAGCAACTCTGTAATTAGGTGCAAGTATGTTGTGCATTTTCTCTCAGTGGGGCAACTTTCAACGACACTTGTAAAATTAATATTGTATAGTGTTTAAAGACATTCATAAAGGGGTAATTTTTGTAATGTTTAAGAAATAACGTATAAAAAGGTAACCAGGAAAGGTCTCGTCTCTCTCCAAACGCAGAAAGTTAGACAATTGGAAGGTAATCCCTCCTGGTATGCGGCTCGTTTTGAAAATGCCCCTGCCTCAGAGCATAAACCGATCTGTTTGGTGACAAAGTTGCAGGTGTCGGAGCAAAAAGAGTCGTTGACAGTAACGTAAGAAATCTGTTTAAATTCATATTACTGACGAATAGCGAAGAATTTGCCTTGAACAAAAATTTCAGGGAATAGAAGTGAAATTCGGTGAGGTAAGCATTTACCTATCAGACACGTTAACACATAGTAGGCGGGAGTATTTAACGCCGTTGCACACGAATGGCGTCGTTTGATATTGTGTATGAAAGGGTTAGACTTTTCTGAAAACGGGGCAGTCTCTCAGAATTCTCCAGGCCCAGAAACGTGTGGCTTTCAGACGCGCGGAGATCAGCGGAAGAGCAGTCTAAGTACCAAGTGCGCTAACGAAATTAATTACGTTAACTGCCGATATAACAATAAGTTGCATTAGGAACCCAATCAAATTAACAACTTCTTTGCTCTGGCACCTTTTGGTCGCGCAAATAAATATACACGTCTGCCAACATTACCTCGCTGTGGCTCAACGCTTCTGAGTTCGCCCGGATATCCACGATAGACTCATCCCTTTACCAGCAAAGCCCATGCGAGCAACAATATTATTTCAAGTTTTGGGAAGAGGAAATAGTCACTAGGAGCTAGTTCTGGGCTGTAGGGTGGATGGTCGATCTCCTTGAAGTCACATTTCTTCACAGCTTTCTTTGCAACAAGAGCTGTGTGCACAGGCGCGTTGTCGTGAAGAAGGGACACACCACCACTCAGCTTTCCTCTCCTTTTCTCTTTGATGGGAGCACGTAGTCTGTGCAATAGACCGACAGTTGATCACCGGTCTCAAGCATGCAGTTCTAACGGATAGCTCTTTCTACGTTAGTACCGCAAAGATTATAATGATAGGGACAAAAGTTAAGGTGTTTCGTTTACTTAGAACTTGCTTCTTGATCTGGGTAATGTTAAGATGATATCTGGAACTTTGTTTCTTGTCGTTCAGATGGCAATAGAGCAATATACTCTCTGAATGCAAAACAGCAGGTTAGCTTGCAAGAGTTAACTAAAATCTTAAAACCGTGTGGTTCAGCAGGCGTTCCCCGGGGCTCCCTGGTTCTTGAACCTGCTACATTTTTAAAAACTTCAAATAAGTTTGTAATTAAATTTAGTACCTACATATTAAGTAATGAGCGAGAAACGATTTAGGCTGGGCTCAGGTCAAACCTATTTCTTCGTTACTTCTTGTTTTTATTGTTTCCGATTCTAGCAAAATTGCGAAGCTTTGCGTTCTATGAACAACAAAGTAAACCCAGCGCAAAGTCGCTTCAGTATCACAATGAATATCTGCATAATAGGGATAAGCTTGGCAATTCAAGACAGAACTAGAGATTACAGCTATTTCCAACTTCTTTTCTCATGTCTTCGGTGTTTTTAGCACGTGCCAGTCACGAGTTAGAGGTGTGTGTGTGTGTGTGTGTGTGTGTGTGTGTGTGTGTGTGTGTGTGTGTGTGTGTGTGTGTGTGTACATGTTACATTTGGCTTTTCTGAATTAATAAGGTGTTCTAGTATTTCAAACACACACACACACATATATAGTCTAACTTAATAATTGTACTTTTAAAACAGTAGAGATCGTTTTCTATACAAAAATAAAAAATAGAAATTAAATTTAAAAAATCCTATGCATGACCCTAGATACATTCTTGGGGAAAATATCTGGCTCTTGACTTAAAAACTGTTACACCACACTATAAATATTACCAATAAAAGCAGACCAAAGGATGAAAGTTCGCATGTGCCTGCACCCTATGTTAAGAGTGACACTCAGAATATTTATTTTATTCCTTTTTATTGTGAATTAGAAGTTGCCAAATAATTAAAAATAAATCAAGCATAAGAACAATAAAAAGAAGGCAACAAACAAAAGAATATGCATAACCGTGCACCTCCCACCTATAGTGAGTCGGTCCTTGGTGGTATAGTGGTAACCATACTTGCCTTCTAAACCTAAGATCCAGGGTTCAAACCCGGCCAGGATCGATGGATTATTTCGGGTGTAAAAATAGTAAGTATGGCTTCCTTCGGACGGGAAGTAAAGCCGTGGGTCCCGTGTCGTACATTTACGGCACGAAAAAGAACCTCAAGCCTGAAAGAAGAGGCCTCTGAGCAAAATTTGTCGGCCGTTTCACGTCCTGATTTGAAAGGGACGCTGATGACCTGAGATGTTAAAGAGCGTCCGTAAATAAAACAAATCAACAACAACTAGCGTCAGGTAATCATGGAAAATATGAAAACATAAAGCTGATCTAGGGCCAGGAATATAGCGCAGTAGCATATTTCTGTGTATCTGGTACCATTCGAACATATTTTAAATTTGTATTTATAGATACATTTTACAGCTGTGGGAATAATTTGAGAATTCAGACTTTTTCTGGTGGGGAAAAAAAAAACTGAATACTTTTGTCAGATTTGTGGAATGCTTGTCCGTATTTGTTAGCAACACTGCCATAGACTCGATATTTTATATTCTGCCAAAACTGCTAGTTAAATGTGGTCAGTTAAGGGAAGTGTGTAGGCCATGTTTTACTAATGTTAAATTAACTAAGTTTATGTTCGTACTGTGGCAAAGCCATTATGGCTACAACACTGACATTAAAAATACTTGTTTTGCCACAAGTTATTTGTGTACAGAAGCAGAATTAATATAATTTTAGCATTGAAACGAGAATTATTTCTTTTTTATTTCGGGAAAATTTTTTGTTATATGTTTCTGCAAAAAGCTGATGATATTTTTTTAATAACTCTGCTTTAGTAACTTTGTAGCTATGTCTAGAAATACCACTTAAAATTTAAAATCAATTAATGTAGCAGTTTTTTCCCTTCCTCTGGAGGTACGTAGTTCTAAAATTTTTAGTTTTGTGAAAATCGCTATCTTAGGAAAAAAAATTAAAAACTCACTCATAGATCCAATCCAGAATGTAATGTATGCTTGCACCATAGTCAGGAACTGTTCGGAGTGTAAATCGTCAGAACAGCCACCAGTGAAAGCAAACTTTCCTCTAAAAATGGTGAAATATAATGTTGAAATTAATCCGGAATTTTTAATTTATACATATGTATTTTCAAATATTAAAATATTAAGTTATATCATCAATTCAGAAATGCAGAAATATTTATTGAATTTAATTTTTTAAAAAAGAAATAAAATTCAAAATTTGATCGTCAAATTCCCCTCATTATGGAAGAATGTTGCTTGCAGCTGGGAAGGAAAACTCTACATTAAGCACCACCGGAAAAAGAAGAAGAAGAAGAAGAAGAAGAAGAAGAAGAAGAAGAAGAAGAATTGAAAAGGACAGTGATTGCAACAGATGTTTCCATAACACCTTGTAACAGAGCTAGGCATTTTTTTCTATAGAGATAAATTCATTTAAACGTAAAGGAATGCCAAAACCAGGCCAATTTCTTTCCAATATTTAACTTCACTGGCCAAGAAAGTGTGTCATGTGTGGTCAACGTAATCAGCAGCTGAAAAAAATTATCAGTAGAATGCCGTTCGATACTCTGACCATTCGCAAGGTTATTTATCCTCGTTCACACGAAATTTCACAAGTGAAACAGAAGATTCCCATCCCCACGTAAACGCCCAGCTAATCATGATGGTTATAAGAAGATTAAATAGTATGAAAATTATAAGGCATAACATTTGAACTGGAAGTAGGCAGACAAATATCTTTCCAAATATCACAAAGCGGTGAGTATGGCAAAACAGAATAGAAGGGCGGAGTAGGGCCATATACGGCTGAGATCCCTTCTTCTCGCAATAACCACTGTGACCATGAAAAAGCTATATACCGTTAGAATCTTTTATGTAAGGTTAACAAAGGAACATCGACTGTTGCACCCCTAGGAAATATATATTGCGCAAACTTGTAACCAGGAAACGAAAAACAAGTTACACGCAATACATTGTAACACTCCCGCCTCAATCCAGAAGAAGCGTGAATAGATTTACCAATCAGAAGATTTCGTCACATAAATCGTAATGAACAGCCACTGAACGGGATAGAATAATTAATACACTAAGTTAACTAGAATTAAGAGCCAGGAAGGAATGTCGCCAAATAAAACTATCGGAAAGAGAGGAATTCAGGCAGCTGTCAGTTGTTAGTGGGAGGAAGTCAGTTAGTTAAGTGAAAGTTAGATCCAGTTGAAGCAAAGTTGGATTAGAAAAACGCATCGGAAAGACGCAATTATTGTGTGTCTGACTAACTTTTCTCTGAGTGATTTTCGCACCGTAACAAACAGTTAATTGAAATATGTGCCACATACAGTCGAAGTTCCCTACAGACAATTACCATTAACTAACTTTAACTCCTGTTTGTAAGTGTTTATCACAAATTTCTTGTTTGAATTAAGACTCCTTTTATCTCCATTCACGTGACAAAAACCTATTCAATTCCTCGACCGGAGAATTGTTTTACATTAAAAATCGCTAGTTAGGGAGCAGAGGAAGATCGAGACATCACAACCCAGTTTCATCCTCGAATCAGGTCGAGGAGAAAAGAATCAAAAGTTACACCAGGAAGACTTCCGCAGCCACCGTACCACCTCAAACTCGCCCAACCCAAAAATTTCCCGGGCGGGTGTAAATTAGGTAAATCCATCCCAGATATAAATATGCCTATTACTTAATTACCTTGCATCCTCTCAATTAATTAATCATCATTATTTCCCGTCGCAAATGGCTTCTCAACGCGTGACTGACAAATGTCCAAATTTTCCCGTCGCAAAGCATGTATCCGCTCCACAGCCTCAATGACAGCATTTAATGATCTCTCCTGGCTCGCATTTGCTCTTACATATAACAGATTTATTTTTGGACTATATGCCCCAGGGAGTGTGGAAAAGCATTCTGTCTTTTGAAAGATAGCTCCAGAAGCGCAAGTTTAAACCCCGTTACGCGGACGGTGCAGGCTGAGGAAAGAGCCTTAGCTATTGCTTGCATATGAAAAGAAGGGGGGAAGGAAATTGAAAAGAAACACAGATAATGGTAAATGGTCGCGTAGGAGTGCATATTTTATCTTCTTTCTTGAATTTTCAATACAGTGATTGTGAATCAAATGTGGACCACAATTCTTTTCTGTCTGCTATTCTCTTTCTCTTTTCCCAGTTCACTCTTTCTCTGGCTCTTTTTATAAAGACAAAGATAGCATGTGAAAGCCACTCACGCAAGTAGACTCATCTAAAGCGGGAATGTTGAAGACTCCTGCTCATTTTAAAGGAGATGAACAACGTAGAAAGGAACTGGAGCTCTAACTTCGCTTTCAAAGGTAGGGGCTTACATTTCATAGTCTTGGTGAATTTTGATAACGATAAAGGAACAAATGAGCGGAATATTTAGGTAATGTCGGAATTTCTTCGCAATTTTACCAGAGGGAAATAACTTTCTGTCACATTGGGTGCAGATACTAAATATTCTTAATACTCGGCACTTTACCAGAACATGCCTTAGCAATAATGTAAATATTCACAGCAGGTAGACGCTTGTATGGAAGCGGAAAAGTGTGTTGTACATTGCTATCAATGAATGGTTTCAACTATGTCTGTTTTTTTTAGCATTAAAAGCAAACTCTTTAGAATAAATAGGTCCAAACTGCATTTTTTGCCCCCGGGGTAGTCTTATGGTAAGCCCTCTTATACTTAGTAGGCCACCAGTTGGTGAAATCTAGATCGTCAATAGAGGTGACAGCTTTTATTTGAACATTTCTTGTTGAATTGGCCAGAATTTCTACATAATCTTTAAGGGTGTATATTCTGTCTACCTGTTTAAGATTCTTCTCAAAAACACCAAACATCTGATCAAATGGTAGGAAAGAATACCCTCGTTCAAGGAAGTGGCTTTCTCAAGACATGCTAAACCAACAAGGTCAAGACACATTCTTATTAGGGTGTGGTTTCGGTTATGACCTGGGCATATAATAAACAAGAAAACAAATTCAGCCGTTTAACACCAAAAGTCAATGAGTTTTTAATATATTCAAACAAAAACGATGATATTTCATTCCCTCTCCCTGGTGATATAAAACAGCTGACTGAGTTTTCGGATCATACACACAAAAGCAGTTTACCAAAATTGCCTTAAATAGAAAATTCTTGTACAGCAATGTGTGTCAAAGGCAGGTTTTACATGCAGTCAAACAGCATCATCTTCTTTTTGTATTCTTCACCAACAGCTTTCAGTTTCTTGTAAATTTTCTTACCTCTCTTACAGCAGATCGCTTCATGGATTCACACAAGTGAAATGAATGGGGTTTACCTTTCAGTTCCTCACATGTGCTGCACACGTCGATTTGTGAATGCCCAAACGATAATGTTCTTGGTAGAACTCTAGAAATATTTCACATTTTACATTGGTATCCGGATGTTTTTCATAGAACACGTTGTGTATGTGATGATTAAACGAACATCTAAATAAGAAAATTCTTTTCTACAGTAGTGAGTTGTGTTAAGTGGAAGACGGTCAATATGTTCTCTAGTTAATGTCACAGTATTTTCAGATGTTTTACTGTCATTATGATCTTTAGATGAAATCCTCTTAAGCAACAAACATCTTTCTTGGTTACTGCATGAAGACTCAGGAAAACTTTGTTCCATACTTTTCTCTTCTCACTTCTAACAAGAACAAAGTAGTCATTTAGGCATTTCGCTGTGTTTTTTGGAATGTCTTGTTGACTTTTATCTTCAATTTTGAATTGATGTGCGATTCTTATATCCGTCATCTTCAGGTACGTTTTGCATTCGACACTTCACCTGTTGTTCTTTGTTCAATATGATTGGTGTACTCTTCTCTAGAAATTCTACAATTCTTAATAATATTTCTTTTTGAAACTTTTAGAAATTATTCCCCCATTATAGTATATTACCCCCAATAAAATTTCCTGCATCTACAACACTGCAGCGAAACAAATGACGTATGAAAACAAAATAATTAGGAGGAAACAGAGCACTAGGCACTGTCAACTTAAAACAATGCTGTGTTAAAAGAAATCAAGTCAATGACTTAGTGCCTTTTAACATTGCATTACAAATAGCACTGTGCTGAATTACTGTGTTGGGGAAGTCAGATTTGGTGCTTTTTAACAGCTTGATGCAGTTTGGCCTTTAAAATGATTTCCAAGATTTTTTTTCTTTTAACATTCGAGAATTCATTTGCAACGTGTATATGCACGTTTATATCAATAAAGATATATTTACTACTACTAGTACTACTACTACTACCACTACTACTACTATTACTTCTACTACTATTACTACTACTACTAATATTACTACTATTACTACTACTACTATTACTACTACTACCACTACTACTACTACTACTACTACTACTATTACTACTACTGCTACTATTACTACTACTACTACAACTATTACTACTATTATTACTACTACTACCTATTACTACTACTACTATTACTACTACTACTACTACTATTACTACTATTACTATTACTACTACTACTACCACTACTACTACTACTACTATTACTACTACTACTATTACTACTACTACTACTATTACTACTACTACTATTACTACTACTACTACTACTACTACTATTACTACTAATACTATTACTACTACTATTATTACTACTACTATTATTACTACTACTACTATTACTACTACTACTATTACTACTACTATTACTACTACTACTACTATTACTACTACTATTATTACTACTACTACTATTACTACTACTACTATTACTACTACTACTATTACTACTACTACTACTATTACTACTACTACATAAATACATACACACTATGGGGGAAGAAGAAGCAAGCCCAATCAAAATAGTTAACTGGGGAAAGTTTTAAAGATGTTATTGAAATACATATGAATATTATAGATTTAATATAGCTATAGAGACGAAGAAGGCAGAATGTCTATGAGTAAGAGGAAGGAGAAGCGACAATGAGTTAAATTATTTACTCCGATTTCTTCCCACGCATATCCTGTGGAGCGAACTATTTAATTTCATTATTAAATATCTGATCCAAAATAAAAGGTAAAACTTCTCGGTAAGCGACACATGCATAAATGCAATCTTTGAGTGATTGTAGTGAATGTGAGAAAACAAATTAAATAAACGCGATCAAAGACCTAAGACAAGCATTACAACCTAGCAGTGTTTTGAATATTATTTTAAAAAAGAAAAAAATAATTTTTCTGTAACTTTTAATCAATTACACTTGGCATTTAAAATGTAGATTCTAAATATTGAGACATGTATTAATTAATATACTATTTATTTTAAGTATTGTTGCTTATACTGCATACTTTCCAAAACAAAGGATTTTCATAGTTAGCATATGCATTGAAATACCTTTACCATCCGTTCTCTGTTAAATGTCTTGTGTGAGACAGTAGCATTTCCTTCTGCAATGCGGTAGAAGTAACCAGTCTATGGTCACAAGGTCAGTAACAGAACTGCTCTCACTGTGTAGGTGTCAAAAGCACTCACTACACGCACGTGTACATGTGCACCCGCATGAGTTCCCTTTAGCTTTGATTCGCAGCTCACCGCAGGCAATGTTACGTCATATTTTGTGTACATAGATCCAAACCTGAAAAGTTCAAAGAGAGATAATGAAATGACCAGTCAACTATACGTCTCTCCCGTTCATGAATAGCACAACTCTGGCATTCCATCCCTTAGAGCAAAATTGCTTAAAAAAAAAGTTCTTTGATATACAAAAACATAGAATGCAGGTTTGTTTGAAAATTCCACAACATAGTAAGAACTACAGTTGTATCAAATAAGGTTAATAGTAAGAATATGTGTTTTTATTTTAATATTTCGCTCAAATATTGTGTTTTTTTTTTTTAAATATTTTATAGTTTAAAAAAATCCTTTACCATTATTCATTTTATTCTTATCGGAAAGGCCGGAAAATTATGGACCTACTCTAGTAATACTTTAAATTTTAAGCCGGTCTTAGTGGTGTAGTGGTAACCATACTTGCCTCCTAAACTCAAGATCGCGGGTTGGAACCCGGTCAGGACCGATGGATTTTTTCGGGCATAAAAATTCTAAGTATGGCTTCCTGGCTTCCTTCGTAAGGGAAGTAAAGCTGTGGGTCCCATGTCGTACATTTACGCCACGAAAAAGAACCTCAAGCCTGAAAGAGAGCCCTCTGAACAAAGTTTGTCGACCGTTTCACGCCCTGAGTTGAATGGGACGCTGATGACCTCAGCTGTTAAAGAGCGTCCATAAATAAATCAATCAATTTAAATTTTAAGTCTTTCAAGATTTAATTTAAGAATGCTAAGGTTACACATGTTTTTAACAAACACACTGTTCATTTTATTGCTAAAAAACATTTTATCAGCTTCTGCTCCTGATGCAGATTCTTAATTATTTTAAATGGTGTCCTTGATGTCTCAAATGTCACCAACAAAAGCTCTGATGTGCTTTCTGTCTCCAGTTTACTAATAAAACAATACTGCATCTCTATGGTTAGATTTTTTTTCCCTAGTTACTATAATACCTTAACACCATTTGCGCTGTTACCAAAACACTTAATGTCATTATAACCAAAACTGGAGAAATATAAGGGAATCAAAAGACGAGGAAGAACTTTACAGTAAGAAGCATTAATTGGCTCCCTCTTTAATGATGTACAAAGACAATAAGAAAATCGCATTAAGGGACAGACAACTCCAAAAAATGAGCATCGGGTAAAGAAAATTATAAACACGTCTAAATCTTATAAAGATATTTGCGAGCAGTTCTTCCTCTGGAGAAAATGTGCTGTTATTTATTTTTATGAACCTAATACTCAAAGTAAAAATAAAGTAAGGTGACTTATGTCAAGGGTGAACTATTCTCTAACAAGATATTTTCATATCTGTTATATTTTAGAGAAACTGTACAAGGTTTTTGCTCTTATACGCAAATGAATTCACTTTTCATATTTTATATCTTGCCCTGTCGGTCCTGGTGGTGTAGTGGTTACCATACTTGCCTCCTAAACCCAAGATCGCGGGTTCGAACCCGTCAGGACCGATGGATTTTTTCGGGCGTAAAAATCCTAATTATGGCTTCCTTCGGGAGGGAAGTAAAGTCGTGGGTCCCGTGTCGTACATTTACGGCACGAAAAAGAACCTCAAGTCTGAAAGAAGAGACCTCTGAGCAAAATTTGTCGGCCGTTTCACGCCGACAGTTGAATGGGACGCTGATGTCCTGAGATGTTAAAGAGCATTCATAAATAAATAAATCAATATCTTGCCCTTTGAAACATAAAACTGTGGAAAATGTAGGCATTTTTAATAACATTGATTGATGTAAAGATATTATTTTGATACAAATAAGCAATAATAACCATCCCCTTTTCTACCCTAAGAACTGTTTTGTATCAACTCATGGTAAATATCTAGAACATTCACAGGACATTTTTTTCCCCATGAGTATAAATTTATAACATCACATAAGAAAGATAACATAAAAATGAAGAAACAATTTTAGTGTCAAACTTTTGGAACCACAGTTACTATTTTCATATTATACAATGAAAACTTAATAAGATCTAATTAACCTTCTTGACTCAGGAAATGTACGTTTGAATTTAAGACTATGTTAATATGCACATTGAAATGTCTAGGAAAGTGACATAGAACAGAGAAATTGTTTAATTTCATTATTTACATGCCTCCAGCATTAATTATGGCAGAGGAAAAAAATTATCGCAAAATACAGCATTTTGCCATTTTCTGCAAATTTATTTTCATATAATCTATATTTTGATGGAAATAACTTTATGTAGCGACATGCACATTTTTCTGAATTATTTTTATGTAAATTGATCAACAATACCTAGGATGCCAAAAAATGTATACACCCTTTCACAGTAGATATCTATTTAACATATTTCAAAGTTGGATCGAAAAACAACAGTAATGGTAGTATGATGTTCTGTAAACAGATGTGACTCACATACATTATAATAGCGTTGCTACGTGACAGGGAAATCAACAATGAACAAATCAAGCTAAGATTATCGCATGATGTTCTATAAACAGACGTGACTCACATTACGATATGCTGGCGTTGCTACAAAAAAATGCAGCCAAGATTATCGTTTGAACAGCGGAAAGAAATTTTGAAGTGGTATTGGAATACCGAGAACGTTGTTGAAGTTCAAAGGCAATGGAGACGTGTGTACAGAACAGAACCGCCAACGTGAGTAACAATTGCACGCATTCGAGACAAATTTGAGACTCATGGTACCGTATGCGATGTTCACAAGGGCAGATCTGGGAGATCTCACACAGCAACAAGCCCTGCGTCCTCGGCTATGGTTCTGGAACGTTTTGAGCACTCACCACAGAAATCTACAAAGCAGTGTGCACGTGAGACTGGGATTAGCAGAACCAGCGTACTTCGTGTTATTAAAACAGCAAAGTTGAAAGTTTTCATCCCAAAACTTTTGCATGTATTAAATGAAGATGACCCTGTAACGATATGTTCTGCAATCGCCGAGGACACTTTCGCAAACGTTACTCAATCAGTAATCCAACGTACTCAGAAAGTGTATCAGCGATGATGGTGGACGATTTGAGCAACTGTTGTAACTATAAAAGTCTAAGATGATTAGTGCTCATCATTTTCTGGTTGTGTAAATTCAATTTTGTTATGTTAACACAGTTTTTTCTTTGCTTGAAGTGTATGCACATTTTTGGCACCCTCTGAAGTTTAAAAATTTAATGAGAAATATAAATTTTTACAAAAATATTAGTTCAGTTATATCATCTATAAAAATAGGAGGCATTATAAAATATGCGACATCATCTTAATGTCCCTCTATTTATAATGAACCAAAAATTTGGAGCAATATATGTTTGTGAAGAGAACGAAAACACAATACATGCTGCAAAGTCAAATAAGATATGTTATTTTCGTAGAGTAGCTTTATTACTAGCTTATTCATATTAATTTTAACTTGTCAAATCAGCAAACTAGAGCAGCATATGGCACTATCGAGTGTTTAGTTAGGATACATCACTGCGTATCCGATTCTATTCCTATTTATATCGAATAATGTCGTGAGTTTCTCGAGGTTTCGTTTCACCAAAAACCTTCACTTTCTCTTCCTAATGCAACTATGGGTCTCATTATAGTCTTCTTTTGCTGGTAATGAAGCACTGTTGAAATTTTATCCGCATCTTGGGGATAGAGGGAGATTGCCCTGGACTTCCTTAACCATGGAGTGACAGTGACTGTGCCGCTTTGATGTTGAACAGCAGGACAGAACAGCGGGAGAAGCCTTGAAAGGGCATGTGCTAGTGGCTCCGCCAGGATTTATTTTTAATGGAGTTTAACGCCCGTCTTCCCTCTATAGCATCACAGGCGATGAAATGAGAAATTGGAAAGCATTTTTAGGAAAGAAGCGTCCATGCCAAAGTTTGCAGCATCTTCCTGGCAGTTGCCATGAGGACTGAAAAAAATCGGGAAAACAATATGTCAGGAAAGACGGTCCTGATGGGATTCGAAACGCAGACCTCATCTTATCGACCTCGACCATCTCTGTTAGGACAGCATGACACTTCACTTCATTCCACGTTGACAGATCCCACAAGTTGAAATAGCTGGCTCCTGCCTGTCTGAGGTACAGAAAACAACATAGAAGAAAATAATAGCAGTACTGTGTTTGTCTGCAATGTGTGCTTCTTCTGTATTCTGTATAATTTTTATGGTTCTAGTAGCACAGTTCTTTGCAGTTTTAGCACACGCCCGTTACTCTTCACTTGTTTCCACGTTATTCTCTTAAGACTCATTCTTCTCTCATCATATCATTTCCAACCAATCCATCTTCCAGTCTTTAATATATTCTGAACTTAAGGCAGTTGCCGCCTATCTCTGATAGATCACCTCATATTCTTATAATAAGAATTGTGTTTTAGGATTAATGAAACTCTACTAAAATTAAAACGTCATTTCACGTCTCACTTTTAATTCTTCAAAACCATTTGAACAGAATTACTTTTGTTATCTAGGAGAGGACGCTTATGTTTACGCCATCTAATACCATCAGGAGTAAAGTGTGCCTTATTATATAGTCTAGGCTGATAAAAAGAAAAATATAATTAATATACAACAAAAAATGTTCTATAATGTTATCACAATTTTTTTCGTGTTCAAAATTATGGCATTCTGAATATAAATAATGTAAGTGGTAATTACATAAAAATACATGCAATATTTAAAAAAAAAATAATGTTCACTCATACTTATATATTTTTGTACATAGGCTCAGTTTTCAGGCCTTTTTGTGAGCAAAATATACCGCTCTTGAAAAGAATCTTGAGACTGTTTATTAAATCTTTCTGTACAATCCTAGTAAGATACCGCACCGTTCCGCTGCAAATGATAATTACGTAGAAATACAGTGAAATCAGTATAAATAAAGAGTTATCAACCTATCATATGATCCATGGTCCCACAAACACTAAAATACTTTTTGAGAGCTTAAAAATGAAGTTTAAAAATAATAAGTGCCTGTAGTAAATTGCATTTATTGTTAAAACAAAATAATTACTTCATCTCCTATGACAAAAATGCAACAAAATGGAAAAAAAAAACCTATATATTTAAAATGATATCATCTGCTCCCGGCTCTTCTGTTTGTTTTCAGGTTATATAAAATCCCAGAATTGATCAGACGTAATCAAATGGATATATTACTATCTACCTCACAGACAGGAAATATATCAATTCGTCAATAGAAATAGGAGGAAACAAACTAATTTTAGATAGGTCTCTCGTACGTTGACATGAATATATTACAGTTACAAAATGTTTCATGGGCGAAAAATCCAACTCCATGCAATAAATAATATAGAAAAAATAGCGCATGAGCCTTAAACCATAGGGGAAATGGTCATGGGCAAAAAAAAGAGCCTATGGATTCAATTTCATGGCCGAAAATACCTACAAGATAATTTCCTCTGCATTTTTCTTTTCTCCATATGCAGAAAATTGAATGTCGTATTTTATAGCTTTGATTTGCTTCAAATGAATTTTTGTCCACACATATTTACGCTGAAAGTTGGGCGTCACTTTGGCGTCCGCCGGCTATAAAGTGTGCATTTAAAGGTAAACAAGGTACATAAAGGATGAAGTCTGTGTACAAATGAAACATTTTAATACAAAAAGGAGGGAAAAGAGGCGAGAGGAATGATTGATGCAGGACGAGGAGAAAGGTACACGTGTGGAACTATTCAAAACGAGCTGGATCATTATTAGAAAACTCAGCTTTCAGAAAGCTTTTTTCGATCAACTGGCAGTTTCATTAAAAAACGCAAACTTGGCATACTGAATCCCCAATACCAGATTTAACTTTTATCTCCAGCATCAATACGCCAAATTGCATTTCCCTTCAATTTACATTTAAATCGAGGGACTCTTAATGTCCAATTTTATCGAGTTCTAACGTTAATTTTGAACTACACAGAGTGATCGGTTCCTTAGGTTAACGTATTTACAACACTAACGGTTTCTATGGGCATGTCGGGAGCTACCTGCAACGCAAGCTGAATCTCTACCCATTCCTTAAATAATTATTAAATATTAATACTGTGCGGTCAAACGAAAGTCCATTGCAGTGTAACATCACCCAAAGTGCTCTTTAGAGGCGATCTTTATTGCAGCTGTAGTTGGCATTTTGTGTGTGAGGGTCCCTATTTAATTATGGGGTTTTGAAAAAAAACTACATAACTTTTCTGTTCGTAGCACATTTTACCATTACTCGTAAATACTGAATAAGTCAATAAGATTGCCTTGGAAAGGTACACAGAGCAGCTCCAGATTTTGTTTCTTGGTATAAAAGTCTATAACTGTTTTGTGCAGTTTGGACGAGGAAGAAATCTTTGAAAGCGAGGAGCACATAGTTACAGATGAAAAAAAGCATTGCCCATGTTGAAGCCTTAGTGAAAATTGATCTACAAGGGACTTACAGGAACGAGTGAAAAACAATTCCAGAACACTTAAATATTACACTGCTTTATTGCAGTACATCAAGAAAGAGTCAAAGTGCGATATACCAAAAATCTGGTTTAAAATGGAAAGTTTACACAGAAAAAGCTTTTACATGCATTTTGGCTGTATTCTGAATATGCTACAGTATTACACTACACCTTACACTATAAAGAATTACATTTCTTGAATTAAAATGAAAATGCTCTAAAGTGACAGTAAACAAGCTTAAAGAAAAGGATACAGTAACACCAGAGGACCTTTAAGCTAACTTCGGGTATGTTTTAAATCAATCTTATTTCCATATCCAAGCAAAAATAATTAGAAAAGGGACAATAACATTAGGGAGCTCAATGTTTTTGCTACTTGGAAGCAAACAGAAACTAAAGCTATAAACTGAAGAATTCAGCAATATTACGTTGTAGCTATGCTGACCCTCTGCAGTATAGCGTGAGGTCTTGTGAAATGAAACCGGAAATAAAGAAATAAAAAGAAAGGACATACAAAGAAAGGGCTGACCGATGCGTGGGCTATAAAAGCTGGGGCCGTCCTCCTACTGACTTCGACGTTCTGAGCCGTTTACATGCAAACTAGAACTTCTGCCGCACGCTGTACTTTTGTTGAACTTAGAGAAGTGCAACTGCTACTTTGCCTTGAGCAGATCACACAGCAACTGAATGCATACGTCTATAGGGGCACATTTCTCCATTTGCACTACAGTAAAAGTCTACGTGCTACCAGAAGATATTATTACAAAAAGAGCCATTGTCTGTTTTTAACGAGAATGTGTTTGGAACACCATCATGTGCAGGCGTACTTTTTCTAGTATTTGAAATGCCTGTACACTCCAGCAGCAATTCATATCAAATGCTGCAATTGTCAGCTGTTCTCTTGTTAAACATTTTCAGCACTGAATTACTTAAATACGAGGCACATTCAAATTATGTCACCTTGGGGTTTTTTCCTCACTAACTAATCACACGAAAACTATGTCACTATGTCACTTCTCGACGTAATCTCCCTGCAGCCGTACACATTTTTCACAACGTCGACGTCATGATTCCATGGCCGCTGCGAACGCTTCTGTAGGCGTCTGTTTTGACCACTGGAAAATCGCTGATGCAATAGCAGCACGACTAGTGAATGTGCGACCCCGGAGAGTGTCTTTCATTGTTGGAAACAGCCAAAAGTCGCTAGGAGCCAGGTCAGGTGAGTAGGGAGCATGAGGAACCACTTCAAAGTTGTTTTCATGAAGAAACTGCTGCGCTGGGATGTTCTCTTGGTGAAAGACACACGTGCAGGCTTTTCCGGCCGTTTTTCACGAAATGATGCAAGGAGCTTCTTCTTCAAAGCATGTTCGTAGGATGCACCTGTCCCTGTAGTGACCTTTGAAACGCAACGAGTAAGCAGTACTCCATCGCTGACCCAGAACATGGTCACCACAATTTTTTCTGCACTGGCGCTTACCCGAATTTTTTTGGTGGCGGTGAATCTGAGTGCTTCCATTGAGCAGACAGGATTGAAAACGGCATCCACATCTCATCCATTGTCACAATCCATTCATGCGTTATCAGGCTTCAACATTGCCTGGCAATATGCCAAGCGCGCAGCCTGGTGATCTTCTGTCAGCATTCGTAGCACCCGCCTGGAGGACACTTTTCGCATTTTCAGGATTGTGTGCAAAATCCCAGGAAATACCAACTTAGAAGATGATGTGTACCACACTCATTCGGCGATCCTCCAAAATTTTTTTCTCCACTCGCACGATCATGTCGTCTTACCGGCTTATGCGAGGCCTTGGTTTTTTGTCACACGAGATCTGCCTCCCTTGAACTGTCACACCCATGAACGCACATTAGACACATCCATAACACCATCAACTGGCGATGAATTTCAATCGGTGTCAAATCACGCAAATGGAGAAAACAAATGATTACACGCTGTTCTTGTAATGAAAACGTCGCCATTTTGAAGTATCAAAAAAGGTCCTCACTCTCGCCGCTGCCGCTAGAGTTCTATGTTGCCGTACAGTACTGCCATCTTGACAACGAGCGCCTGCGTATTTTAAAACAAACCGTAAGTTTGTCATAACTTGAATGCACCCCGTACTTTATGCTTTATACACACCAGATTTTCTCTTCAGTAGAGTTCTTTTTTGCTCTGTTTTCTAGATGTCAATTGAAGTTAAAGCAACTAGTATGTATAGGATTACAGAGAATCTCCATAGGGACGGTTAATTAGAGCCACGGAGATCAGTGAATTACGTAAAAGTATATAAATACTTACAGAACCATTGTTTGCTCCTATTTACAATAAAAGTTTTAGATCAACCAGTCAAAAATATACTGTTCCCAGAAAACTTTCAGTTCTTTGAAAAACTTCGAACTGATTGACAAGTAGACACTTCTATAGTCAGATTAGATACCAACAATGAAGAAGAAAGCTAGTAACGTGTTATAAATATCTGTTAATGTTCCAATTTTAATACAACTTTTCCCATTGTAATAATAATAATAATATAAATTTTTAGATTTGTTATTATTTTAGTACAAAAATAGTCTATGTTGCATATTGCAACTTTCAACATTTATTTATTGCCCTATATTCTGTAAAAACTGATACTTATGTCCTGAAGAACGAGTCTATTTTTTACTTTTCTCTCTCTCTCTCTCTCTCTCTCTCTCTCTCTCTCTTACTTTTTTTAAGGTTATAATTTACATATGCCGTTTTTCTCCTCCTGAAAGATTATAAAATTAACAAGGGCTGATTATGTATTAATTTATTCACATGTACATATTTATTTTATTTTATCACTTATTTGTTCTTCTTCAAAATGCATTTTATTTTTATGATAAATCACCATACACATTAATTTTAAGTAAATATTTTCATGACAGGCTTACAGAGGGAAGTACCCGAAGTATGACAATTACTATGCGTGAAATACGTTGATACATTTATACTTTGAAGCCACGGCCTAGAATTCTTTAATGACTTCTCTCTCGCCGTTTCGATTTGAAACCTTTTGTTATTGATGTCTTCAGTCTATTATTGCAATGTTTCTGGACGCAGACAACGAACTTTTTCATCCTATCAATTAAGAGAGCTGAAATCTCTTGCACACAAAGAGATCCATTCCCTATTCTCTTGCTCTCAGTTCGTGGACACCATTGTTATACCAACATTTAACCTCTAGATACATCGTACATAGGTTCCAGGACCTACTATTTGCAACCCTTTCACTCTCCCTGCGTATAAAAACGTAATATCTGTAAATAATAGCATTTATCTAATAAACATGAGATCCCACTGACTGAAATAACCCTGAATGATACATAGATTTCCATTACTTATTTCTAAATCGGCACTCCGCAACACCTTCAAAACATCTCCCAACTTTTGGAACAGAGGCGGCAGTTTGCCCACTAGATATAATCCCATTTTAGCCAAAGACTTATAGATCATGTAGTTTACCAACTGAGTTTCCAAAAAAATGTTATACACACACGAATACCAGTCAATAAACAACGAGATTAATGCTTTTTTCGTCTATTTATTGGAGCCTATTATTTACATGCATATAATTGCCAAGTTTCAGGCAGTCCTCCAACATATGGCGTAAGCACTGTTCTTCCCAACCAGACCTCACGCTGCTTTTTGAGTTCTCAAATCGATAATCAACTTTCTTTTCCTTTTCTTTTTTTGAATAGCGTTTAGCGCCCGTTTTACTATGAGGCACCACAGGCGGTGAACACTGATGATAGATGAAATGAAATGTTAAAGAGGGAAATGATTTTTTTTTAAGGAAGGAAATGTAAATTTAGGTACCTCCCCGGCATTTGCCATTTATGAGGACTGAGGAAAACTTGGGAAAAAAACCTCAGTCCTGGCGGGATTCGAACCCCAGACCTCCCGTTCAAAAGTCTGCGCCTTAACGACCTCGGTCACCTGTGCCGGAGAGTTTTGGGTTGGGTTCTAACTAAAATAGAAGATAAAATAGAACAATTTAAAAATAACTGGAGAGGATAGTTGAAAGAATGAAAGAAGAGCATGCCAAAGATTATATTGGATTATCACCCGAAAGTGAATGGATTGTGGGTAGACAAAAAAGAAAAGGAAGGAAGGAAGGAAGGAAGGAAGGAAGGAAGGAAGGAAGGAAAAAGAAATGGATTCAACTTTTGGACTGAACCTTCATGAGAACAGAACAACTCTTAAAGGCTTAACCCGCAAGTGTTGGGGAAGGCAATGTTTTGTTCACTTACCTTCCTAAAAGCAGTCTTAGAATTTGAAAAATAGCCTGCAATTTTCTTATATACATATATGTCGGCCCTGGTGGTGTAGTGGTAACCATGCTTGCATTCTAAACCCAAAGATCGCGGGTTCCAACCCGGCCAAGATCGATGGTTTTTTTCGTGCGTAAAAATCCAAAGTATGGCTTCCTTTGGAAGGGAAGTAAAGCCGTTGGTCCCATGTCGTAGATTTACGGCACGAAAAAGAACCTCCAGCCTGAAAGAAGAGGCCTCTGAGCAAAATTTATCTGCCGTTTAACGCCCTGAATTGAATGGGACGCTGATGACCTGAGATGATAAAGAGCGTCCATAAATAAACCAAATCAAACAATTTTCTTATGCAAAGCACGCACACTTTCCGTATTAAACATTATACCAACATTATTGTTATATTAGTCATTAAACGTTCACACACAAATGACATGGTTTTTCTCCCCCCCCCCTTCTCACTGGCAGCAATTTGTACCGATTGCTAGAGCTCTCACGTGATCGTTTGGACCTGGAGTCTTTTTCTCAGTCTATGAAGACAGTTACATAGTTACATAAAATATGGCGTGTTCAATAAACAAGGTTTCAGTAATTCATTTTTATTATTCTAGGCATATTTTTCATGTTTACTTGATATGCTATACTAAACGACTATTTTTCCTATTCACAATGAGTATATCGGAAATGCATAGAATCATGTGAATTTGCTTCCCAGATATAAATCGATGGTTTTTATTTGTGAGGTAAGCCTGGAGGAAAAAATATAGAGAACAAACCCTCAAACATAGGAAGAATTCATGGAAAACATCTAAATCGTTTCAATAGGAATATGTTTACTCGGTACAATGTCTGTTTAGCTGAGGGAGGTCGACATTTCCATTATTTGCTTTAGGGCAAGATGTTACATACAATTCTAAGAACCGAAATCACAGTATAGGCGCTGCCGGCTAGAGAATGTTCATCTGCCGAGTCGGAAAACCCCTTGCGAGCGGTAAGGGCATATTCTGGAAGTCATGTAGAAAGATAAATGGAGACAGCAGGTCTAGAAATATAATGTAAACCTATTACCTAGGAGAGATTTAGAGGTGCGTCTAACCTGAAGGACACACAAAACATAGTCAGCAAACAAAATTAACCGCAAGATGGCGATTACATATCTATGTTTCTGTACGTATAAAATTCTAACACACTGCTGGTATATCTATGACATCGTCACGAAATTTCCCTTCACAAGTTCAAAATCCTTCAAAACCGCAACCTCTGAGCTTCTATTGATGTGGGTTGGTGCATCCCACTCTATACCTATAAAAAAAATTAAGCCTTTCCACACTTTGCGACTATATCATCCTTTCCTACAGCTTCTAATTGCCTTACCCGAGACCTCATTAAAGTATGACATTGGCCTCAGCGATAGCTAAAAAGTCTCAGATTTATGCTAGGTAACCGACGAACTGTTCATTAGCTTCACAAGTTCCCTAAACCACACACAACTTCTGCCATAGGTCTCAAAATTACCTGTAATCCACAATCTCTTCTCTAAATGTGTTAATATTAGTAAAGGAGATAAATTCTCCCATTCACATAGAGTCTTTCTACAACAACTTCCGCCGCGAGTCGGCAATTGGTATAGAACTGCCTATTAAGCGATAAAGATTGCGCAGGATGTGTGTGTATGTGTGTGTGTGTGTGTGTGTGTGTGAGAGAGAGAGAGAGAGAGAGAGAGAGAGAGAGAGAGAGAGAGTTAAGATCTGCATTTCCACCATGAACTTATTTTAAGATACAATAACACATATTCACTCTTTAATGGTGGTCACTCAGTAATAAATGGCAAATTACAGTGAGTTTGTAAGGCTTTATGACTTCTTTGCTGCCAGTTTTGGTATCCGTTTACATTTACGATGGTGTCCTGATAGATTTACATGACAAATTTAGATCTTCATTAGAGTTATATTCTCAGAACAACTTTTTAAGCGTTGGATTTTTTACTATCGTTCTTTCTAAACTCGTATATCTATAATTCTTTGAAATGTTCCGATGACATAGGTCCTTAAGGCACAGACTTTTGAATGGGTAGCCTGCGATTCGAATCTTTCGAGAACTGCCCATCCTGAATGAAGTTTCCTTAGTTCTCGTCAATGGCAAATGCCACAGGAATACTCTAAATTTAAGCTTGGAACCTTTTTTTTTTTTTTTTTTTTTTTTTTTTTTAATACCAAGATTCCTTTCCAAAAATTTAATTTAGTATTTTATACCTCAGCTTCCATTGCCTATAAGGTAAAATTAGTATAAAAATATTTAAATAACTATCCCGCGGAATATTGTTTTAAAGTGTAGCATAATCACGAGGTATTATGTCTAATTTAATTTTTCTGGTAAATGACAGCGAGTGAAATATTCGCAGGATGCAACGGTTTTCTCTGGTGAGCCTGTTACTAACAGGATGGCTGCCGGGAAGTACACTCTTGGAAACAGCTTCCTATTGGCCATTGCGTCGATTGTTTTGGAGGTGTAGTTGGCAGAAAATATTAGTATTACAGTACACCCCATCTTGTCATTTACAAATGGCCGCTTCGTCCATACACTGAAGAGTTCAAGTACATAATATTCCAAAAAGCGTATACAGTGAGGTTATTTGAGTTACGGGCTGCGTACTAGGAGAAGCCAGTTGTTAAGGCTGATATACATCTACAGGTAGCCGTATTTAATTACTTGCACGGAGGTTTTGTCAGCAATTGACTGTACGTTCGTTTGTTACTCGGTGTATGTAAACTGTATGCACATTGTTCTTCGTTAGTTATGCCATTACATAAACATAGTTTTGAAGATCATCTTTTTATGTATGATACATATGTGCAACCGGATCCTTATACAGAAGTGGTAGCTGATTTTTAAGAAAACATCTTGGCAATTGCGCCCCATGTAGAGAAACTTTTCACCAACCTGCTTAGAAGTTAGGAGAGAGAGGACCTCTCCATGACAAGAAACATGTCCCGAATTATCGTCTTATTATGGAGGAAAAATTAGATAAAATGCAGGAATTTTCTACGCAGATGCTGGCAATGTACTACCGCTGAGGGGCACCATCACTTATAACACAGGTTAGTGTCTATTATTATCACATTTAAATGCAATATAATTTTATGCTTTCAGTAAAAATGAAAATACTAACTTTGCGCACGGCGCCTCTATCTTCTTTTTTCCGGCTGCGGTGTGCTGCATTCCCCCCAATAAGCAGCATTGCTCAGGCGGCTCCTAACTCAAATAATTTTACTGTAGAATGATTTATCATGCATTTCCTCTAGTAACTATGTTTCCATCTGTGCAAACTAGCGTAGTTTTAAAGTTTTGCATGCTTTCTTCTCAGGATATATTTATTTAAAATTATTCAAATTTGCTGAAAATATAACTAAATGTTTCTGTTACACACACCATAATCTACTTCATCTCTGTCAATTTGAACGGCTTTACGTCAGCATGGAACAGGGGCATGTACGAGGGTAGGCCCATAAGTTTCCGGCCTAATTATTTTCTACGTATGATAAAGACAAAAACTGTATATTACTTTTCGATATAGTTACCCTTTACAAATACACTTCTGACATATCCTTGAATTAACGTTTCAATCCCCCCCCCCAAATAATCAGAAGTTTCGTCGGCAAAATGGGCATAAACAGCATCCATCACTTCTTCGTCACACTTACATTTCCTTCCTCGAAGGCCATTCTTGAGTTTTGAGAAGAGGAATTAGTCACTAGGAGCTAGATCTGAGCTGTAGGGTGGATGGTCGATCTCCTTGAAGTCACATTTCTTAACAACTTCCTTTGCAAAAGAGCTGCGTGCACAGGCACGTTGTCGTGAACATGGCGCACCAGCCCAGACTCAGCTTTCCTCGCCTTTTCTCTTTGATGGAAACATGTAGTCTGTGCAATAGGCCAGCATAGTACTCTCCATATACTGTGGTGTTCATCTCCTTGAAGTTAATGAAGAGTATTCCTTCGCAATTCCAGGAGATTGTGGCCATGATCTTCTTGGTTGACGGTTGACTTGAGTGACCTTGGCCTTTAGAGGCAGTGATTCGCCACGTTTACCCCATCCCATTGATTCTCTTTTGAACAAGGGATCATAGTAGAGGACCACAGTTAAATCTCCTGCAACAATGGTTTGCAGAACTTCTCTCTCGTTGCTGCGGCCGAGCTCCAAAAATGCCTGACAACAAATGACTCTTTGCTGCTGAGGAAAGAAGTCTAGGCACCCATCTTGCTCTAACCTTATTCATGAATAATTCGAAGGGCAGTTGTTTTAATAAGGCCCAACCTTGCTGCTAATTCTCTAACTTTGAGCAACCATTCTTCCATAATTTCTTCTTCCATTTGAGCGAGCGAAGTTTTCAGAAGTGAGCACCTCCAAGGGCCTACTTGCACGCTCTTTGTCTTCAATGCTTTCTCGACCCATTCGAAAAAGTTTGGCCCATTCTTTTGCAGTAGAATATGAGGGGAATGTTTCCCCATATACACCGCCTAATCGCTGTTTAATTTCATTTGGAGTAAGTCCTTCTTTTGTGAAGAACTTAATAACAGCTCGATACTCCATTTTGAACATTCACAATTTTCTACACATAGCCTTCTTTATGCAACTATATCTGAACAACTGAACACAGCAGAGCGGAAGTTAGGGCTGAAATTATTTGCTTAACTGATAAGGTATGACTCTAAATAAGGGTATATATTCCGTGCCGGTACCAGCTCTTGTCCTGAGCGAGTAGTCATTTCCTCACTGCTTCATTCATGCTGTTGGATCTTTGAAGTGAGTTCCACACAGAGCATCTTTAAGAGATCCAAAGATAATGCCAATTCGCGTATATAATGGCATCCGTGCGATTCAACAATTTTTTTGATCACCAACTAATGCTCATGTTTTACCCGAGGGTATATCGTACACATAAGAATTTACAATTAAAAATTAAGAAAATAAACGTACTCAGTTGTGAAGTAAGTATTTGGAACGTAAATCTGTTGTCTTCGTTTGAAAAGCTCCGCTCAAGCGAACACTTGATCTTAGTCTATTGCTGTCAATTTGCTTTGGATGAGAAGATTAACTGTTCTCTGATGGTTTTCTTTGCATGAGCATATGGGTAAAGAGGCTTTTATAATTTTTTGCAGGTATACTGAAGGAATTTGCCGTGGTTGGTTAGGAATTTTATTTTATCTTAGTGTAAGTTGGGAGGATATTGGTCTATGGCGAATGGCCATTTGGAAAAATGATATTTGTATAGAAGGCATAAGGAGAGAGTATGTACATACAGGATCCAGTAGAAGCGCCCGAGTTCCTGCTTGCACTTATGTAACTGACTGATGTTTTATGGAATCGATTTTGGCTAGAAAACCAGCGTGTCCTCGGATCTAGAGGAATTTTGTTCGGGTAGTTGGGTGTACTGCTTGAAGATTCTTTCTAACCTTGATTATTGAGAGCTGGTGGAAATAGCTTGCAAGGCTGCTGTGAGACGAGTGGTTCAACTTGTCTGGAGTGTTGGTTGTGGCCAGATGTCCAGCGCGCGCCTAATCAAGGAGATCGGTTTGTGCCCTTCCACACGCTTTAACTCTGTAGCTCCACTATCCAACAATGGGCCCCTCGACTACACATTAACGTTCACCACAATTCGGTTTTTGTGAACCAATAATAATTACAGCTCGTTGTCTGTAATGGGAGTCTACAAGTGATGCCATTTTAATAGTTCACTACAGACAGCTATGCCTTCTATCGGAATGTCTTGAAATTTTGTACACGCACAGAGGAAAAATTAAATGTTATGCATACAAAAATTCACATTTCATCTTTGTTAATAGCTGAGGGAGGGGGGGGGGAATGTGAGTCATTAATGTATTTTCAACAATATAGCTGTGCATGGAGTATTGCTTGGCGGTACTCTACAAATGGACACTGAAAGACAGTGCTGAAACTCGACGCTCCGCTTTATAAATAAGCCTGCATTCACTGTAGCTTGATCGATTTGGCTCAGCATGCTTTCTTTCTATTCAAGACGAAGATTTTTGCGATTGTTCAACATTATCGTCGTACTCTAGCCATAACTTCTTAATGACACTGGCACTATTGCTTCTGTAGCACTAACTTCATCGATTTCTCTTGTTTTTCTCCCATTGTTATGCTTGAAGTTTTTAAATTAGCTTTGAAGTTCTTTTATTGACTATTCAGCTTAAAAAGTATGTAATTAAATTTGTGGGGTTGAACGCATCTTTACTATTGGTATAGGTTTTCATTCCTTTGACTCGAATACCTTATAACTAGTCTAATAAATGGTATCACATATTTAGAATATCGAGAAGCAAAACAGAGTTAGTAAAGTATGGATTGGTGAACTGGAGGTCTGAGGTTCTAGTTCCACCAGGTCATCTTTCCCGAATGGGCTTTTTCCAGGGTTTTCAAGTTCTTGTCGCTGATAAATGCTGCATAGGTATAGTATGGAGCCATTTCTTCCCAAAATTACTTTCCGAATTCATCATTTGATCACGTGTATCTATCATCGATGATTATCGCACGTGGTGCCATAGTATTTAAAACGGGCGTTTTAGAATCATTTTTAATTATTCGATGACTCAGTAGACCAGCCCCACGAATGGTTTCTATCTAATATTTGCTAAATATTAAGTTGTTGACCCCTAGTGCTGGGCCGGTCCTGGTGGTGTAGTGGTAATCATAATTGCCTTCTAAACCCAAGATCGCGGTTCGATCCCGGCCAGGACCGATGAATTTTTTTCGGGCGTAAAAATTCTAAGTATGACTTTCTTCAGCAGGAAAGCAAAGCCGTGGGTCCCGTGTCGTAGATTTACAGCACAATAAAGAACCTCAAGGCTGAAAGAAGAGGCCTCTGAGCAAAATTTATCGGCCTTTTCAAGCCCTGAATTGAATGGGACGCTGATGACCTGAGATGTTAAAGAGCATCCGTAAATAAATCACATCAAAAATAAATTACCATTGGTGTAGTCCAAGGTTCGATTCCAGGAAATGCCAAAGGGGTTATTTCTTTCATAAGAAATTCTCTATGGTCTGGTTCCCCAAAGTTTAACCACCGCATGGTGTATCATAACCATATCATTATTATCCTGACTGGGACAATGTACCGTCTCCCTATGGGTGACCCATCACCAGAATTCCGCTACAATTCCGCCACGCCAGGGGGAATGTCCACAAGTTGGTGAGCAAAGCGGGCTGGCATTGGCAAAAATTGTATTTAGTATCTAATTTGCAAAATGCTGAAATTTTCAGTTTATGTTTATTCTGTAAATTACTTAGTTTGAAATAGTTCTGTTTTCGTATGAAAATCATTCTCTCATAAGCACGGATGTTCATACACTAAATAAATATTGAAACTTGTTCTAGCTAAAGTTGTCATATCGCAGCATTATGGCGACATTCAGTGCAGTTAGTAAGTGTTAGTTTGGTCAACAACGTATTCGTTCAAGATTTTTTAATACTTTTAGCCTTGAGACTGAGAATAACTATCACCATAATGCATAAAACTGTTATTAACTGCATACATTGAATTCATTAATAGTGTCTTTTATTTCATTACAGCTTTAACTTTAGAATTGTTGTTTGCAATGATTAGTCGCTGGAGAAGAACAAAAATACAGTGGTTGTGTACAATGTATTATTAAACATTTCTCATGTTGCTCGACACAATTCTTTCAAACACCGCTGTTCCGCACACGTAAATTAATGATAACACATTATCATCTACGGCTTACTGTTAATTTATTGGACATTAGAGTTTTAGTTATTAGTATGTGTCATTACATCTATGTATATAGAAGATTTTTCTTCACAGTTTAACAGTATATCCACTTTTTACTCTCATTGCTTTAATTAAAATTAAAATTAAAATGTAGTTAGGTGGCTATTGCACTTAGCTGCACGCCCATTTCCAAAACCTAGTAATAAAAGCACTTATACAAAAGCACACTTAGCTTCTGTGGACGGAGAAAGATACATCAAGTTGACACTGAAATTGAAGCTTTAGAAAATATTTACGAATATATTTCGTATTACAGAAACTGATATAAGAAAATTCGCATTTTAAATTGCAGAGAAATAAAAACAAGTTATCAATTGGTTCTACAACTTCAGGAAAAGGTACAATGAACTACATCACAGACATTCAGAAGCCATATCAATATCATGGACAAAACAGGTCAATAAGAAAAGGAAAAAAAAAAAAAATTCCGACACACGAAGCAAATTTTCCCGACTACAGAGGAAACCTCTCAAAATGTCATTCTGAAAAGAGAGGAAAGTTGGAGTGATAGCAGCATGAGTACATGTAAAAATCTTTGTTTATTACAGATATAATTAAATTGTGATATAATTATTGATATATAAGATACACCTATAAAATGTGTAAATATATATTAAAACTAGCCACTGTAAATAGATAATTTGTTTTTTTTTTAATGCCATGGCTTAAACAAACAACTGCATCATATTAAAATGTTTGTTTATGCATTTTGGCGGTGAGTAAAACTTTCTTGTGTAAACATATTTCTATTCAGATGCTCCAGGTGCGGGCTATGCGGACCCTGAGTGCCCGTGGTACCTCTGACGTACTAGAGGAAGCCGGGCCGGACTTCATTCGAGCCCCTCCCGGAAGGGAGTTGTCCAGATTAGGTTGGACTCGGCTTGGCAGTGGACCCGTCACTCACGGGGAAGTGAGTGCCTACGACGGCAGCGTATCCCAGGGGAGTGCCTAAGGCGTGTATCCTGGGGGCCGGTGCGCCGGAATCGCCGTGTTGGTAGGGAGGGTGGTGGCTACCTTAATGCTGGGGTAACTCACCTCTTAAATACGAGGAGGTCTAAGCTAGTATGACCTATCCACCAGTGAGAATCTGGAAGCAAAGGGAACTTAGCGCGCCTGGGCGACGCAATCGTCTGCAGCCGAATGGCGGGTCGGTTTAGAGTTACAAGGTACCGTCCTAATGCAAAATACCACGGGTGGCACAGACCTCTGTGTTGCACCCCTGGACCCAGGACTTAGTTAAACCTGACGCAACCTGTCCGTCTCTTATTACGAAAGTAGAGCCTTGTCTATTAATGCCACGAATCGGCAGATCAAAAAAAAAAAAAAAAAAAAAAAGGCCCAATAATAACACTGATAAACTATCCCACAGATAAGCCGCCATTCAATAATCCTTCAAGTGAAGTTTGTCTAAATTCTAGGTCTCCTATTAACTGAAGTCAATCTGAGAGTATACATCGCTAGGTAAATAAACATTTGATAACAACCAAAGTCTCTCTGATTATTAAAGATGAAAATATAGTTACTTTACATGCTTATCTATCAACATTACATATTAAAATTCCACCATAAACCACATCTGACATGGCAGCAACATCCTCGAAGGCGGCTGATAAATAAAAAAAGCAAGTAAAATGTCGCCAAAGTTCTCTCGTCCCACTTGTGAGTTACAGTAAAGAGATTGAGCATAGCATAGAGATCAGAGGGTTGAAGAAAGAATATTCGATCGCGGAGGCGTAAGTTTAATAGGTGTGTGGGGTTGTACGGCGGATGCTATGTAGTCTTTCACTGTTGCGCACTGCTGCTCCGTTTGATGGGGGTTCTGTTGTGGATGTTAGGACCTCAGGGTTTGCTATACCGGATGCTTTGTGACTTGGAGTCAACGGGACGAGAAGGTTTCGAACACTAGCCACAGAGAAAAGCACAACAGCCTCTTTAACTCATAGTTTATTAACAACAATATACATATAACAACTGAAAAGACTGTCCGCGGAGACCTGAGTTCTACCTATCTGTGTATATTAAATAACACTTGAGCCTTCTTTACATCTTACTGACTGATTGACTGACTGACAGACTGACTCTTACTCACTGACTTCCTTACTGACTCCTTCATCTGATCTCTGGTTCTGGCTTTACTGCCAATAAGTCACGCCTTTCGCGAAAAATATTTCTCTTATTACTGTGAATTAAACTCTGCTTTTAGCTTCCCTATTGGCGGTGATTTCTGTGCATATAGGATCTGATTCGCACACTTGTGGACGTTGCTTATTGGTTACCATTTCTCTCCCCGCCTACACTTTTAACCTTATTGCCTTTTCCAAGCACCATTCCTATCATAAATGTTGGCTGTCTCCTTTCATGCTATTCTATCATGTTAGCGCTTTACTCTTTCGTCACTTTAGATTAGTAGGCTATTACTTTTAGATAAAACACGTATCAGCCACCTGTTCGCCATCTCTACTTCCTGGGGATTTTTTGACGAACTGCCATTATTGTGCCCTGTACTATTTTGTATCTTCCATCTCCGATGCATCCCCAGAAATCTATACTTCCTATGTATTTTATCTTATGCTGCGTTAGATAAATAAAACTTGAAAGTGGAAATAACCCTTTTAAAAATACGTCGTCAATGTCCGCTCTAAAGCATTCACAGATGTGAAGGAACAATTCTCAACCTATCTGTATCTTTTCTCTACCTACAGTAACTCAGCGTTCTTCCCCAGGATAGTCCGTCATTCTTATACAATGCAACCCTTGTACAAAACCAATAACTCCTTCTCCTGTCATACGGCCTACAGACAAGTTAACACAAATCGGCAAAAGAATATCTCCACCAGAAATTCTGATCTTTACAAAGCATATCAGTTAGAATATTCATCCACGAAATATTAATTTTAATACTAATATTAACATATATGAAATTTATTATTCGGGGAGCTATAATTTTCGGCTACAGAGTGAAGGATCAACATATGTGCGAAAAGCACAGACTTGAACAGAAATAACATGTGAATATTAATAATTGTTATATTAACAACCAAATATTTACCCATTTGCCTAGGAAAGGGATATTAGAAATAAAACACCATTCAGACAAGACAAGTATAAACAAAGACATAAGTTTTCAAATAAGTCTTGAAATACGTTACGGTTAACAAACAACGTGTGCATCAACTTCTACCCAATCCTTGTTGTCCACCACAGCCTCTCCTAGCACCTTTCGGTCCATTAATGATACTGTTGTGAGCAGCGCCAGCGAAAATTTGGATTCAAATTTTATTTAAACCAAATACCACGGCAAAATAACCCGGTAGTTATCGATTTATTAAATCTTAAGATTAAGATTTCAGACTGGTCGTGAAAACTTATGAATGGTTGTAAAATATGAACATTCATACATTTCATACATAGTGCTTTATAGAGCTTTATTCACAGCCTATATTAAAAATATCTAATATGCATTGTCTATTTCATGTGTGTGTATGTGTGTGATTACGGTTTTAAAAAATAGAATCTAGTTTAAGATAAGCAATATTCTGAGAATTCTTGTACGTGTGTTATTCTGTATCTTTAGAATTGAAGAATTGGACGTTCTTAATAATGTTGTTGGTTTCTTTTGTCATCATTAATTTTAGTCAATGAATTATTTTACAAGAGCATGAACGGTCTTGCGACTCATGCGACTGTGATGTGCAGTATACGTGTAACTAGTTTAACTTTCCTCTCTTATGTATATGCATTTATCGACTTTTGAAAAAAAAAATCTGAATAACTCACCCTATAATCCTTTCATTGTGCAAATTTAATTTCAAAATATCTTACTACAGCATTTTATTTTAAACAGCAAAATCTAATACTGGTGAAAATATTAAATTCGTCTAAAGTCTCTCTTTAGGTGTAAATAAAAAAAACATGCATTTCCTGAAAAATTCACCATTCTGCATTTATCAAGTTTTGAAAGAAACGTCCTCAAGTTGGCCAATTATTTTCAAGTCAGGAAAACCTTCAGATTATACAGAATATAAAATATACATCCCTAAAAAAATACTAGACAGTTAAATGGGCCCAAAATAAAAAGCAGACCAAGTCTTGTTGAACAGGTGCGGCTCTGCCCTGTAGGCGATTAAATGTTAGGTACTTTATATTTCAAAAGCGTAAAAAAAAAAAAAGAAAAAAAAAGATTAAAACTTTTAGTTTAAAAATAACAACTTAATTGTAATATACAGCAAAGCATTACTTACAAAAAAAAATGTTCATCGTTTTGTGTCTTTTCATGTTCCTTTATAGCAGTTATTCTTTTATTGGAAAAGAAACCTAATATGCATTTGTTATTTCAAACATTTACATACATTATTATATATCTGTGAAGAAATAATACAACTAAACATGAAAAAAGTGCCACCTTCCCTTAGTTATTTGCAATTACATTATTTTGTATTTTGTGTTGTTAGCATTATTTTTAATTTTTATGATTCAAACTCCTTTGAAATCGCATTCCCCCCTGAATTGAGGGCTGTTCAATAAAGAATTGTCATAGTTTTTTACACATTTCTCGCGCTAAAAGTTAACTTTACAACAGTTTGTTAACTTATGTGTAATGTACACATGACACTAATTTCATTGTTGTCATTTCCAATTCCCGCCTGTGAGAAGCGTGCAAGTTGATACGCGTTCATTCCGCCTACAGCAAAATGGAGGTGACACGAGCCCAACAATATGTTGCTCTGAAGTTTAGATTTCTACTCAACAAATTCATTTAGGGCCTCAACAATCTTACAGGAAAGTTTATTCTTTCCTAAAGATGGTTTTAAATGTTTAAAAGTGGGAGACAATTTCAAAGGTAGGTGGACACAGCGATCCAGTTTGTGCTCTTACGGAAGTTTGAACAGCGGAAAGCAATTTGGAAGCGGTATTGGAAAACCGAGAATGTTGTTGAAGTTCAAAGACGGGGACGAAGAGGTTTCCACCGCGTTCTCCGGATTTAACTCCGTTGGACTTCTACCTATGGGGAACTCTTAAGGATGTTGTTTACCGTAGAAAACCAGCTACACTGACAGCACTTCGGGAAGAAATTGAAACGGCGTGTGCTGCAATCGCTGAGGACACTTTCGCAAACGTTGCTCAATCAACAGTTCAACGTACTCAGAAGTGTATCCACGCCGATGATGGGCATTTTGAGCAACTGTTGTAACTGTAAAAGTGTAAGACAATTAGTGCTCATCATTTTCTGTTTGTGTGAATTCAGTTTTGTTATGTTAACACAGTTTTTTCTTTGCTTGAAGTGTGCATATATTTTTTGGCAACCTCTGTAGTTTCCAACATGTCTCTGAAGACTGGCAGAAACTGTGAGACAGGTGCATTGCGCCAGTGGACACTACTTTGAGAAATACCATGAAAATTATGAAGTCGGGTAAAGGTACGTTATCAAAAAAATATTATTTATTGAACAGCCCTCATATTATTTCAAATACGCGTTTATGAATGCTAAAGAAGCAATAGCTTAATAGTTACATAGTGATCCCTATGTTCGGAGAGGTCAGGTATCGTCGTGTAATCTGTGCTCACACTACCGTGCTTTTATCCTTGTATTTCTTTTCTCAAGAATGTAAAAGGATAACGAAGTTCGACTTAAGCACAAGGCAACAAGCATTTCACTGGTAATCTTGTGATTATTGCTCGAAATTTCCCCACATCCATGTCAAAAGAAGCTTTTCAATAGCTCCAGAATGCAAACTAATGATATGCACATAATATTAATTCGTACTTAGTTTTATTTTTGGCTTCTAAGATGCATGCAAATAAATGAAATGCTTTTTTTTTATAGTGTGGACACATGATATATAAGATTGGGAAAGGATGTATTTTTAAGGAAGGGAACGTTCCGGGCCTAAGTTTAGAGTACCTCTCTGGCATTTGCCATTTATGAGGACTGAGGAAAACCTGGATAAAATCCCAATCAGGGAGGACGGTCCTGGTGGGAATCGAACCCCAGACCTCCGTTCCTTAACAACCTCGGCGGTGAAATGTATTAAACCGATGAACACCCCTGGTGAACTAATGCACTTTAAAGGTATTAATTAAAGACTGGGGGTGAGAAATGTTTTGGTTTATTCCATATTACTCAGTTTTTAGCAGACCAATTCCATTTATTCCGCCACAGACGTACGATTTCCAGCTGGTCAAGACATAGAAAACGCCGATTGTAGCTGTAAGTAGCTGTAAGCTGTAAGTAAGCGAAAACTGAAGTGCTATGTGCTCGCAAATGATAAGGAATGATACCAAAAAGTGCATGCAATTTTGGCAACATCAGCTGACTAAATGGAAGCCCATTTCGCGGATCATGACGCGCAGGTGTTATCTGAGTGGAATTATCGCCGCTAATCGGCCCCATGCCGCTATCGACCCTGGAGCTGAGAGGTCGATTGCGTTCCTGCACATATTCCGCTCACTTCACCAGCTAACAGTTGATGCTCCGTGCTCTTAGCTTCCAAAGGGATCAAGCTATTTTCTGCTTAACGTTGAAATTTAACATTTCTTTTGTCATAAATAGAAGAAACATTTTTCGAAACTTAGTCTAGCAATATCCGCCTCTATTAAAAAAAATAATAAAATAGCATTTAAACCATAATATTAGGAAAGAACCTAAACGTTATAAGTGCATATAATTATTTTATTCTTAATAATATAACGATTGCTATAATGTATATTTAAATTTTTGATAAAATTAAGAAAGATAAATTAGCTTTAAATAAAGCCATAAATTTTTTTAATAAACTCAAAAAAGCCCTTTACTCTAAAGCCCTTTATATTATGTTTCCCATGATTATTATAAAACATAAATTCACTTATGGCATAAAATAATGTAATTTTTACAACTTTTATAATGCTGTTTAACGACATTTTTATTACTGAGGCACCAAAGGCAGTGGACACTGATGATATATGAAATGAAGGAGTATTCATTTTTAAACGACTCTTAAGATATGTAGCTAATGAAAATGTTTTCTAACACAAAGCTGATTTATCGTAAATGTCCAGACTTTGCATGGTACGAGGGTAGGTCCATAAGTTTCCTGCCTAACCGTTTTCTAGGTATGGTAAAGACAAAAACTTTATTTCACTTTTCAATATAGTTCCCTTTATTGCAATACATTTATCACATCTTTGAATTAACATTTCAATCCCCCCCCCCAAATAGTCAAAAGTCTCGTCTATAAAATGGGCATAAACAGCATCCATCACTTCTTCGTCACACTTAAATATCCTTCCTCGAAGTGCCTTCTTCAGTTTTGAAAGGAGGAAATAGTCACTGGGAGCTAGATCTGAGCTGTAGGGCGGATGGTCGATCTCCTTGAAGTCACATTTCTTCACAACTTCCTTTGCAAAAGAGCTGTGTACACAGGCACGTTGTCGTGAAGATGGCGTACCAGCCCGGACTCAGCTTTCCTCGCCTTTTCTCTTTGATGGAAACATGTCTGTGCAATAGGCCAGCATAGTACTATCCATATACTGTGGTGTTTCTCTCCTTGAAGTTAATGAAGAGTATTCCTTCGCAATTCCAGAAGATTGTGGCCATGATCTTCTTGGTTGACTTGAGTGACCTTGGCCTTTAGAGATGGTGCTTTGCCAGGTTTACGCCACTCCTTTGATTCTCTTTTGGATAAGGGATCATAGTAGAGAACCTTAATTTCATTTCCTATAACAATGAATAGTTTGCAGAACTGCTCTCTCGTTGCCACGATAGAGCTGCAAAAATGCCTGACAACAGATGACTCGTTGCTGCTTTCGTACTGAGGAAAGGAGTCTAGGCACCCATCTTGCACTAACCTTATTCATGTTTAAATGTTCATGAATAATTCGAAGGACTGTTATTTTAGAAAGGTCCTGCCTTGCTGGCATTTCTGTAATTTTGAGCCGCCGGTCTTCCATGATTTCTCCTTCCACAAAAGCGATGTTTTCAGGAGTGAGCACCTCCAATTGAACATCTGCACGCTCTTTGTCTTCAATGCTTTCTCGACCCATTCGAAAAAGTTTGGTCGATTCTTTTAAGGTAGAATATGAGGGGTATGCTTCCCTATATACGCCGCCTAATCGCTGTTTAATTTCATTTGGAGTAAGTCCTTTTTTGAAGAAGTTAATAACAGCTGGATACTCCATTTTGAACATGTCACAGTCTTCTACACATAGCCTTCTTAATGCAACTATATCTGAACAATTTACTTAACATATAGGGTGTGACACCAGATAAGATTTAGTGAAGGAGATGAGCCTTGTAGGCGAGGCCGGACATTTATGGAGCTACTCTTATATTAGCACAATACTATTTGGATATGTGGTTCGCATTTTTAATATAATTCTGGTGTCATAGGCTCTATAAAACGCATAATAAGAATAAACCATAATATATACACCTCGATTAATAAAAAACAAATTGGGGAAAATATATTTTGAATTGCTTATTATTCAATTAATAGTCATTTAATAGCCATATAATTCTAGTGTCATAGGCTCTATATAACGCATAACAAGAATAAACCATAATATAAATATACCACTCGAATAATAAAAAACAAATGGGGGAAAATGTATCTTGAATCGCTTACTATTCAAACCTGTAATGTTGTTCAAAGGTTATATATCACAGTAGTAAAGAACATAACAACTAAATACATTATTATTACGTTTTCATGGTAGCAGGAGTTTCCACAGCTATGCATATTCAAATGTCACCTAATCAGATAGAAGACCATTGTTAGTTCATTTAGACGGATATCGTTTAATATTTATGCGCCGATTTTAATTTATATTCGTTTAATTTAAAACAATTATATTTGCAACCGGTAGTTCACAGTACGCAATGACAAAGGCAATGTTTTCAATAATGCATTCAGACAAAACATTAAAATGGAATATTTTAGGTTCCATAAACCTATGATTAATGCTACACTCTTAATTATCGTTCCAAAAGTTGCTTGTGCACTTTGCAACGGAGATGCACTTCCGACAGCTAATTTCCAAGAGCTGAACTTCCAGATTCTGAATCTTCAAATACTGGAAGTTCAAAGTTTTACATTATTATTATTATTATTATTATTATTATTATTATTATTATTATTATTATAAATGTAATCGCTATTTTATAGCATGATGTATATGTATTCCACACGTAAACCTTAGAAGGTTATTATTTAGGCTTACCATATGTGCGGTATTAAGCCGGACAGTCCTGGTTTTTTAGTGCTGTCCTGGGTTGTAAAATGTCCGGGGTTTGAGAATTTTATGACTGGTGAAGGATTTTTTTTTTTTTTTTTTTTTTTTTAATCTATATGTTCGACATCACGTTTTTAAACATTCTGTTACGGCAGTGCATCTCTCAGCCGACCTTGGAGCAAGCGCTGACGTGAGGCGTGGCTATTGGTCTCGCCACAACTTTTTGCTTAGTCATTTAGCAACACACCAGGGGCAAGGTGTTTGTTTATGTTGTTTTCGTGTGTGAAGTAACTCATCTACACGTTTTTTTTATCATTTTATCTATGTGTTTAATGTTAACCAGCAACAGGAATACAACATTTTGAAAGTATGTAATGACGGTAACAATGAACGTGTTTATTGCACACTATGTATTGGGGAATTTTCTGTTGCACACAAAGGAATTGAAAAGACCACGGGAAAACAGCTAAACACAGGAGTACTTCAGCAAACATAGAACATAGTGCACACCTTGTTGCAATTATATAAGATTCCGTAAATATTGATGACCTATTTGATGAACGTACATTGTTGAACCAGTAATTCAAAACCAAAGGGTAGGTTGTGGTTTAAGTTCTGAAAAAGTACCAGATACTCATGCCTAGTGAAAAATACAAGTGAATAAATAAAGTTTAATGCTTAGAATTTTAAGTAATTTCAAAAATATGTCCTGGGTTGGACCCAAGAAAATGAGTTAAGACTAATATTATTATAAATGTGCGCCTTTTTCTTATTAAGAGTAACAATTGCAAACCCAGGAAAGTAGCTACATTTTAAGGATGGAAGCAAAGTAGAAGTGCCGATAATGAAGTGTTTCTATGTTACGTAAGATATACTTAATTGTTCAAAAACAACAATAATAAGAAAAAATATTAAAGCCTAGCAAAAAATGGAAAATCGTTCATTTAGCTCAAGAACACTCCCCAAAAATATAACGCCATATGCAGGCATTAAAAGTTAATTTTATTTGGGATAACGTACCCTTAAAACTTTTTATGTATGGAAGCAACGGAATGCATTGTGTAGTTCGCACGTTAGTGTCATTTGATTAGCAATGGCAGAAGTGACTGAAGACGTTAAGTGAAGCGCAGAACAATGCGATTACATCACATCGCTCATGAAGAAAGAGGCGAAACCCTCGCAAATAGGCAACATAAGCAGCATTTACTTTTAAATGGACGTTCATCCACTAGAACGATTCCTGTGACCTTCTGTGTCCTCCTGTTAGTGCCGTTTGAATCTTCTTAAGGTGATGAGAGTCCCCCTCCTTGGTTTAGTGGTAAGGGTTGCCGATTGCTTGCCAGAAGGATGCGGGTTCGATGCCGCTACCTGCTTACGAATTTTATAAGTTAAGGATGCCTGGAACGGGGTCCATCCAACATCAGCGAGGATAATTGGGGAGCTGCCTTATGGAGAGGTGGCGTTCTTTGATCTAGAAAGTCGCGTGAAAGGCAACAGGCGGCTGATCACATGCCCTCCTGCCCTACTGCCCTGTATCAATGAAGTCATAAGGCGGAGGTAGCGGAAGTAAAGATCGCTGCCGTAAGCCATGGCCCGATCTCGGATGTAGCGTCATAAAGTCGTCATAAGTCGTGAAAGGAAAGGTTTTACGTTTTATTTATATAATATAGTTACTGAAAGTCAATACACTTCAGAACGTAGAATGTGATGCACAATTCATTCGTATTAAATATATAAACTCTTGCCGGAAATTGAGGCGGCGATTTGTAAAAAAAACAAACAAACAAACAAACAAATAAAAAAAAAACATCCCAGCTGTGATTGGATTTAGGAAAACGGTATCTATTCTCGATAAGAAACCGAAAGTAAACCGCTGTATGCTTATCGAAATTGTAGAAATGTCAGAAACAAGTCTAAAGAAATCTGCAGAAAAACTTGTACAGGAAACATTATTTTGTAAATCTTGAATTGGAATACCGCCAAACATTTGAAGTTAAAATCATATAAGGTTCTGGAAGCTCAGTATGGTGATAATACAGAGTTAATATCTACAACTGGGTTTTTGATTATGGTAGGAATGACAAAATTGGTCCATTTTGGGTTTTATTCAAGAAGAAGCATGATTGCTTTTAAATGTTCTTGCAGTGACTCAAAACAACAGGCTTGGAGTGCAGAAAAACTGCATCTGGTATCCAGAATGTCCGAGACTGGTGCTGCCATCTGGTCAAAAACTTACTTTGAGACTAATGATCGCCGTCGCCCTCGATGTGGTGCCCTTCCACACGTATACAAAGGTCCCAGCGATTCTTCCATTTTCCAAGTGCATCTTGGAAGTCATGTTCTTTGAGGGTGTTTAGCACAAACAGCGTTTCTTCTTGAATCCTGTCAATTGTGTCGAACCAACGTCCTTTCAACTTGATTTTCAGTTTGGAGAATAGAGCGAAGTCGCAAGGTGCCAAATCAGGCGAGTACGGTGGAGGACAATCGTCATGTTGTTTTCCGTTGAAAAGGAATTGTGGCAGGACGCATTATGTGATGCAACAGCCAGTTGCCTTGTCGTCAAATTTTGGGCCGTCGTCTCCGCACATTTTCACGGAGCCGTCGCATAACGTCACAGTAATACGTGGAATTCACTGTTTGATTTTATGGGACTAATTCTTTGTGCACAATCCCCTTGATATCAAAGAAAACGAGGAGCATGCTCTTGACTTTGCTCTTCGCTTGTCTCGCTTTTTTTTTTTTTTTTTTTTTTTTTTTTTGTTTGTTTGTCTTCTACTGTTGTGGGGGATTGTTGTTTTGTCTCAGGGTCATAAGCGTACATCCAGCTCTCGTCGCCGGTGATGACCCTGGACAAGAAGGTTGGGTCATCGGATACGGCCTGACGAAGCTTGGTTTAAGTGAAAAGCAAATCAGAAATACACTTGATGCACACTCTAAATTACCACTCAAGTTAACCGCACTTGAACCCAACATACATCAGTTTATGAGAAAGGCAGGCGCAATCATCATCATTTATTTGAGTACAAAGTATTTTAATACAATTTCAGCATTTTTGGTTTTTTTAATAACTATGTGTGTCATGAATAAAGTTATTTTTTCATCGGGGATTAGAGTGTACTAATATAACTTGTGAAGTTTGAAACCTTCAATGTGGGTCTCGGACTGGAATAGGTTGAGTACCACTTAGGAACACTTATCTTTAGTGTAGTAATAAACAAGAACAAAAACGCATGAATAAGTACGAAAATGTGCAAATTAAAACCATATAAATAGAACAACTTATAAGATAAGATATGATTCAGAAACATATAAGCAAGAAACACGTACGTTTTGGGGGAAAAAAAATTTTTAAAAGAGGATTCTGACGTCACATCTCCAAAAAACGTTAAGTACAGCGAGAGGCTCTATAAAAAGGGCCGAAAATGAATATATATTATTCGAACTTAACACAGAAGTCTTTTTCCTCGCTCCTGCTTGACATTTTTTATCCTTGGCTTTCAGGATGCTATATGCACGTGTCGCTATATATAGAGCGAGATTCGGAGTTGAGCAAGGCACTTGGACCTGTCTCTTCACTTCTATAGTGGGGAAGACCCGGTCTAGCCATTGTTGAACCACGACAAAGGAACGTGCACTAGCCCTGACCTGGCTTCGGAAGTAAAGCAGTGCACACAGCCTGTGTGTTCCTCTCCCTCTCTCTCGCTTCTACTTTCCAACATTTTTGTAAAGAATGAGCACTCAGACATAGGGCCACTTATTATCAAATGAGTAGAGATGGTTTCTAGCACAGAGGGGGAGTTAAGATTCCTACTTCACTTCTCTTCGTTTGGCAAGGTCGAGCTCTTATCGATCATAAACATCCAAGAATGTGGCCCTCGGCACAGATTTTTGCTAACCTTGACTTCAATTTCTAATTTTATAAGTCGGATCGAAATGTTCTGCGGCTCTGCAGCACGAGGTTTCGACATCAAGAATATAAATACTTTGTTCTACTATTTATTCCAGAAGTTATGAAATGGAAATATTATTTCTTTTTTTTAAGTGATTCTCAAATTATCGAAACTAACATCAGTCACACACTAACAGCCTTTAACAGCAACTTCAGGTCAAAGTGTGAAGCGGAAAGTATCTTATTTAAGGTCCTAAACACTAATTGATAGTAGTTGTTTAATTATATTAATTTAATAAGTTCGTTTTCACATATTTGATATTATGTAAAGACTATAATGCTCAATATAAATTCACAAATACTTAATGGTAATAGTTATTTAGCTATGTTAATTTAAGAAAACCATTTACGTATGTTATTACATAAGATAAAGACTATAATAATTTATTTAAAACTCAAAACATTCATTGATAATGTGTTTTTATCATATAAATTTAATAAGTTCGTTTTTACACGTTTTATATTAGGTAAAGGATACAGTGCTCAACATAAAGCCACAAACATTTAATAGAAATAGGTATTTAGTTAAGTTAATTTAAGTAGTTCAATTACGCGTGTCAGGTAAAGGCTATAATATTCGATTTAAAGCTCCAAACATTCATTGGTGGTATGTTTTTAATCATATACATTTAATAAGGTCATTTGTATAGAATTCATGTATCAGATAAGGGCTATTACAATGTATGTTTGTTTATTGGCCTTTATGACAATACTTAAAAATATAGAGGTAACATTTCAAAGAATCACCACATAGCCAAGAATATGAATTGATTTACCACAAATAAAGAAAAGTGTAATATTAAGAAAATCAACCAATGACAAACGTAACAACATTAATAATGTGTACCAAGAATGAAACACGAGACAGACAGCTTTGTTGCGATTAAATAGAAATTATCGAATTTTATTCGTTTAATTATATTTATGTTGAAAATAATTCATTGTAATGAATGGTATTATTACAGTGCATTATAATAAATGGCGGTTTATATTTCAAAATATTTAGTTAGTTATGCTTTGTATTCCGTAGGGAGAAGTTGTGCTTTGTATTCCTTTAGAAGAAATTGTGGTCCGTACTCCGTAAAGAGAAGTTGCATTTAACATTACATAGGGAGAAGTTGTGATGTATATTTCGTGGAAAGAAGTTACAAATTATCAGTCGTGGTGAATAATAAGAGTCGGGAGTTGGAATTAGTATCTGTTTTGGAATATATTGTATGATTTACACTAGGACAAAGACAAAATAAGGCATGTTAAATATATATTAATGATAAAGAGAATTTACGTGGAGTATCGAATAAAATCAAACAGATTATTGTCGGTATTAACTACCACTAAAGCATATTTGTCGGGAGGGAAATATAAATTCCGTAACGTCTGTCTCGTATTCAGTGTACATCAAACAATATTCCCAGAACACGTTTTCATCAGAAAAGTTGATAACAAGACATTAATAAACTTCGTAGGCTACTACCCAGTGTGTTATACTTAAATTCCATTCGTTTCACCCCAGAAGTATCAATCTGAAAAACCCAGCTATAGTAAGCTAATCGCGCATATTGTGGTGGTTTTGGGATAACTTCTACGACGTCACACATAGATACCGTTACGTGTTTCGTGCCCAACGAAACTGCGTCATCATTTAAATCCACTACACGTGTAATGCAAGTATTGCTCATAACAGCATTTACATATTAGGAAATATATACGGTTGTATATGCGGCTTCTTCGCGATTACCTGGCTGGCAGTCAACGAGGCGAAAGCGATCAATGAAAAACGCACAGTTGATATGATTGTTTGCTTACCCTCTCAACACCATAGTAGGAAAACCGTCCGAAATGAATGCTCCCAGTGATCCAAAACTCTGAGAACTGCACCAACATTTATTTTCCATAGGCACCTGATTAACAATATATTGCACATTCTAATATTTATTTAAACACTTAACACATGTTGTGCGATTCCTAGTGCATTTTAATATCTTAAATAAAGTTTTTAGAACGAGCAGAAATACTAAAAATGTAAATAATAGCATTTGTTTGATATTCAGATATTCGCCGAACAATGAACGTAGACTTTTTTGTTGGGTTATAAACATTTTTAACAGAAAATAGCAATGAGTTTATCTTCCAAAGAAGGGTTATAGTGTATAGAATGTAATAATTTGAACAACTTTTGCAAACATGTGCAGTTCAGTGTTTACACGAGAACCTGCACTTACAGTTGCAGTCATGTCTGTCAAAAATGTGCGGTACCATTTCAAGTATTCTATCAGGAGTGGCATCATTCTCTAAGAGGATTATGTGGCAAAATCCGCGATATTGTATATTCATCCGAATTAAATTGACCATTTCACTTACGTGACATCATTATAAAATCCACCAATGAAATGAAAGAAAATTTAGAATTTTGACCAATTACTGCCCGATATGTCGTAAAGTTTTACCAAATCCTTTACCGTACGAAAAATATATTGTAGCCAAGTCTATACACCCAATACAATTTCTTAGCACACATTTAACTAACTTAATGCGTGTTCTCTCAAGCAATTGCTTTTGTATATTCAGCCATACAGCCTGAAAATATTCTGTAAATTATATAACAATACCTGCATAAGCAGCCATACATTTTAATAAACACGTTGTTCATAATGGTAAAGTGTTTGTGTTTTGTTTTTCTCAGTTGGTATTAGTAAATCGAACGGTAGCGATTGTAATAGTCGGTTTTCGTCTATTTCAGTCTCAAATTTCAGAACAGGTAGATATTCATAAGTTAATTATAAATTTTTATACAATTGTTAATATTCTGTGCCCGAATTTCAAATAATTATTAGTTTTATTCTATTCATGAAATACTCCTAAACCCGTACTTGGCTCTTCTCTATAGGCATTATTGGCAATCGACATTCATATGTTGCTAGATGACTTGAAAAGGTTAAGTATTTATAATACTTACTTACAAATATACAATTATTACAACTTTGTAAGCCAAGTTTAAGACGAAAGTATTTAAGTTTTTATTTTATTCGTGAAATAGTCCTAATAAATATACCTCGAGGGTTTGGGATTTCCAAATAAATTCACTAACAATGTTCATGAATTTATCGGCAATCTCAGACCCTCTGATATAAAATGTTCTGGGCTTTGCGTAAAAGAGAAAGACTGCATTGAAAACAGACCCCTATCTCGACACTACAAACATCGATTATCATATAGTAATTGAGAAAAATCATTGTAAAGAACATAACTATTCCTGGTATTACCAAATAATATGCAAAATGTTCAAAATTAGTTTGAATAAATTCTTTATTATATAAGTTCTGTTTTTGCAGACTGGTATATTTTATATAAATATAATAAATAACTTGCTCATATGTTCAGTGAAGTGGATCTTTCAACACAGCTTTTGGTGAAAACAACTTTCTGCTAGTATGTTAAGGCGCTGTGCTTCCACTCTCTCCCTATCTCTCTCTCCAAATTCTGTCTAACATCACACTGGTTACTGTAGGCTTAGGTCTAGAATTTCTTATCCTCTCTCGTTTTTTTTTTTGTTTTGTTTTGTTTATCTGCAAGTTTTCTGTGATAGGAGACTCTCAGGTCTTTAAGAAGATTCTCTGGTTCATAGGTGAGTCTGGACTTGATTAATCTTGAAACGAAAGCCACGTTAAAATAGCTGGATAATTATAATTTTATAAATCCATATTGCTTGATTTTTGCTTTGAATGTGCGATTTCCAATAAAAGAATTTAAATTTTTACATCATATGCTACAGTATATTTTTTGGCCCGTTCCGCAAGGTGCGGGACCAACATCTTACCTGTTTGCCGGCTTCTTCAATGGACAAGTTCCCCTCGCACTTTTTCTCACACATTTTGGATCAATAATAGCAAACACACTACATCAATTACTTTCCTGGTTAATGCTAACCTGTACTATAAAAGCTATTCAAAATGATGTCCATCTATGGTCATACTCTTTTGACATCCTTTAATGAAATTTGGATTCACTATAAGTTGTCCTACAGTAAGAAGGCATTTCCTGTATACTTTATTTTTCTGTGTTATAAAGGCAATACAATGCAATTTACTTCAGTAACACAGTAACACCAATAACCTGAAATTGCACACAATTACTCAAAAGTTTGAGTTATTCTGATCTCTTAATCGCTTATTACACAGAGACAGAAAAATATTTGCTCTTACAATATGATTGTCCACATGCAGCTATTTACTATAATGATGGCAAATGAGGTGACTTTGAAATTCAGCTGCGAATGCAAGTCAAAAACAACTACCTGTAGTTTATGGCTCTGATTGCCAATTCTCTAATTTAGATTCTGTAGTGCAATTTCATTCACTTCAGTAATTATTTATTAATGTTTTAGCCGCAAACTTTAACCAAATATTTCAATTTTGATCTCCAAAAATTTTTTGCTGTGGTGGGCATTGTTGTGTACATTGTATGTGAATTGTTACATTCGATATATGCGTTTATCTTCGTCCTTCTTACCCCTTCCTCTCCTTTTCCTGTGCTATTATGTATGCACAGCCTGATTTTCAGCTTGCTTGCCTACTGGTTGCAACGTACCATATAGTAACAGAATTTAGGGTTGCCGGCTGTGCAACATAGTAAGTTTGCTATACTCCTATTCTTATCTTCTGTTAAGACGCACCAAGGAAGCTCCTAAGGTGAGTGTTTTCTTCAGTCTTATAATTAGAAATTAATGGTGAGGGCTCTTCACTGTCTGTCCAGTAACCTGGGTATTAGTAAAGGTTTTAATTGTAAAGATTTTATTTAATTGTTATTTTTTGATTCCAGGTGTTATTTGTAATGCTTTGTTAAGAAGTGTACATTGCTAAGACAAAGTGTTAAGTCATGGTACTTTTGGCAAGGCTTTAAACTGTTATTTCTTTTAAAAGCAAATTTTGGAATTTGGAATTTGCTTGCAAAACAGTGAATACTTTTTGCCAGTTGGATGAGCCAAATCTTTCATGATTCTCTATGTGAACTTTTGTGATTTAAAGTTTGCATTAAAATGTTTTAATCATTTTGTAAATATTCAGTGCATTATTGCAGATGTTCGTTTTTCCTCCCTTACTGTAATCTAAATTAATATGCTACCTTTCGCTCTTTATTTTAAAAATGTGTAATTGTTTTGTACATGTTATGCACATAAATTTGTCTTTAGTTATTTTTTGTAAACCTTGTGTTTTTACTATTCACCCCTCATACTCTTGAGTCACGTTTTCATGGCCACATCCAGGGGTTTTCCTCAACCGTCCTAAAATAAGAGCTCTCCGACATTAAAGTGAGGATGTTCGGGTTATTGAGACACATTGAACAAGTAATAACTATTGTCTCTCAAATACAGCATATGTGACAAAGATAATTTGAAAAACTTGATGAACTGTAATCTAAAACTTTAATCCATTACTGCTATGCTGGAGTCAGGAGGACTCCAGTGAACTTTTTACTATGTAAATCACATTTTTCCCACAGTGTGGCACTGTGGTTCTCAGCACCTTTCAGGCTGTGTGATTTGAGTCGTTGAGTGGTGAGATTGTGTTGCAGCAAGTTAAAATAGTCTTTAGTAATACTTTTTCCCCTCAGAGGGCAAGGGTGACCCCATCTTACTGATTATCTCGCATTGCAATATGTTTCAGCAGGAAATGGGATCATTCCACATTTTGACATTGGCCTCCCATGTCCCAAAACCAAGAAAGGCAATGCTTCTAGTGCTTTATATGCATTACAGTACTTAAGTGAACGAGAAAACAAAGAAACCTCAGATAATTGAATATTACAATGCCTCAAAAGGAGGGATATTTGTACTTGATAAAAAATGCACTGTTTACTTGAACAACAGCAGCTGCAGAAAGTGACCTCTTGCACTTTCCTACACAATTATGAAAACTTCGATGGTAAATGCATTTGTGATACATCGTCATTAGCAGAAAACCATCAGAAATCACGTTTTGAGTTCATAAGATCCCTGCCACAACTCCAGAGAAGGATGAGTTTTTCATAGCTCTCACAAGATTTAGGACAAAATTGTCAGGATTCTCAAATGCGAAATTTCCAAACCATTAGGAGTTATCAAAACGGGTTAGATGTGCAAAGTGCCCTAGAACAAATTACAGGAAAACAAAAAGTATGTCGTGTACCTTGCAGAACACCAAAATGTAATAGAAAGCACAATAAATATTTGTGAGGATTGTTTGTTAAACGCCTACTGCAATTTTGTCCAATTGTTATATGTATTTAATTTTAAACGCCTTTATTAGTTACTGTTATCTTGAATTTGCTATTTCCAACTTTGTTCCTAAAGTAAAATAGTTCAAAACGACTTATTCTTAAAATAATGCATGATGATTTTTGAAAATCATACACATGGTAAAAAGTCTCTTTAGCTTGCATGCAGGTTGGGCTTTAATTGTTGCGCGATTAATTTCTAAATATAGCTATTAAATTTATGTTTAGTTCACTGCGATTTATCATCCCCATCCTTTATAATTTTGAAAAAAATAATGGGGGTCCACTTGACCCCACCATACCAGCTGTGTTGCAAAAAATACACCACTGGCTACGGGTTTAACAACTTGTTTCAATAGTAATCCAAACACAGCGCACTTTGTCCATCATTATTGTAATTATAATAAGTCTTGTTAATCCATAAAATATGCTATCTAAAAACCCCATAAAACCAGTACCTAAAACGCAAATACTGTTTCCTAAGTACGTTAGCCTTTGATCACAAGATTTCTTTTGACGGTAGCCCATATGCTAGAAAACCACAAGAGCAGAACATGACTGCAGGGAAAGGTCGCCGTAGAAAGGCGCCAGTGTTATCTTCCCTACACGGCGTCGTCCCATGGCAAATAAAAATGGAAATTTCGTCCATCAAACCGGGTCGTAAGGACAGAAAAGGAGCTGTTTATGTAGTTGCATGCAGTCCAGAGGCATTCATGACGGACTTTAGACCAGCAACTCCTTTCTAACTAGAAATCAGCTGCATCTAATTTTATGTGATACATTATTGCATTTTTGCTTTATTTAAAACGAGATACTTAAACGTTAACCTTAACAATAAATGTATTCAATTAAACACTGCAAATGAAATTTTTCACAAGTCGAGCTAAATGTCTATATAATAAACATTAAAATATTCATAGTCTTAGCTTCCTCTTTTGTTTGTTCATAAATACTTTGGTAATTATAAAAAACAATAAAATTAGTAACAAACTCTTGAAACGAGTGTGTTTTAAAGTAATTATTTTACTTATGTGACGTCAACATAAAATATACCGATGAAATGATACAGGATTTAAATTTTTGACCATTTACAGCCCGATAACACATAGAAATTATCGAAAATTTTTATCAAATCTTTTTACCACAAGAGGTGACTTCTGGTAAATGTAGCCAACTCTCCATCCCCACTATACTTCCTGAGCACCATACAGATTATCATACTAAATAAAGTGCGGAATTCTGCTTCCACAACTAAGTCTACAAATTCTCAAATTTCCTTTGTGCCCAATTGAATGAATGTGTTTAACGCCCGTTTTTACTACTGAGGCACTACAGGTGAGATGTAATGATATATTGGAAAGGATTTTTTATTTTTAAGGAAGGCCTAAGTTTAAGGTACCTTCCCGACATTTTCCATTTATGAGGACTGAGGAAAATCTGGAAAAAACCTCCCAGGGAGGACGGTTGAGATTGGAACCCCAGACCTCCCGCTCACAAGTCCGCGCCTTAACGACCTTGGCCACCCGTGGCGGTTTTTTTTGTGCTCAGTGAAATTGCAACTCCTTTACTCAAATTTGATAGCTGTGTTTTCAATAATTGTATATTTAACTAACTTAATGCTTATTCACTCAAAAATTTATTTTTGCGTATCCAGTCAAACAGTCTGAAATCATGTAAATTGTATAATAGTATCTGCCTAAGCAACCATACCTTTCAATAAACACGTTATTCAGAATGGTATAGTGTTATCTCTGTTTTGTTTTTCCCAGTTGGTACTAGTAAACTAAGCGATAGCGACTGTAACAGTCGAATCTCGTATATTTCAGTGTTAGGGTTTCTAAATAGGTAGCTATTCATAAGTAAAGTATAACATTTTATACACGTATTTTATTCTGTACGCGAAATTCAAATATATATATTTTATTCTTATTCTATTCATGAAATAGTCCTAAACCCTGGCTCATGGCATTACTGACAATCGACATTCGTCTGTTGCAAGATGGCTTGAAAAGTTAAATATTTATAATACAATTATTACAATTCAATAACGCAAGTTTATAGGAATTATATTTAAATGCTCAGTTTATTCATGAAATAGTCTTTATAAATCACCCGAGGTTCTGAGCTTTCTAGATAAATTCATTAACTACGTTCGAGAATTTATCGACCTATTTCAGACCCTCTTGTGGTATTACATGTGATAACTGTATACACTCTCTGGTTACTAAAATGTTTATAAATGCATGGAAATATGTTCAATAAAAATCACTTTCAAACAAAATTCCAACTAAGGCAATTTTTTCAAATTACTGCAACGTCAAATGCTTTTTCTTTATTGTCGTGCTCTGCGACAACAGGGCTAAACTTTTAAGTAACGATTTAAAGTAATAACAGTAGAAGTTTATTTTTGGAAGGTGGGTACGTCATAGATGCCTTGGGTTCATCTCCTGTTAACACGTCTTATTTCCGCTATCTTTTTAACCGTAAGACAATTCTTTGAAGAGGAGGAAACATGGGCGACGTTTTCCCCCGCATATTCAGTGTTGATTTCCTTTATGACTCAGAAATTCGGTGTTCTACATTCTTGGAAATATACTAGTAATGCAAAATTAAAAGGAAATGTGTAGAGCCCTGAAATAGGTTAATAATAGCAAGCTCTTCAAATAAAGCTGAGGCGCGGACTTGTGAGTGGGAGGTCTGGGGTTCGATTCCCGCCAGAACAATCCTTCCTGGCTGAGTTTTTTTTTTTTTTTTTCACATTCCTCATAAGTGGCAAATGCCGGGGAGATACCCTTAAACTTAGGAATGGAACGTTTCCTTCCTTTAAATTTTTTTTTCTCAATTTATCATTTCATCTCAAATATCAGCGTTGTGTTGGGATAAGTATGGTCTTCTATTATAATAAGAATAAAGAAGAATGTTACAAAATAATAAAGAAGAAAAACTTAAATTAGACCCTTACCGAGAAATGGTTGTTCTTCTATGCTAAAGTAAAGTAAAGAGCTTTTTGGAAAGAAATTAAAGAACTGGTGATATGGAGAGATAGGAGTTATTGGGTAGTTTTAGTAGTAAAAAGTCATTGAGGGTTTATAAGGGGTTAAAGGAGATATGGGGTAGAGAGAATTATGTGGATGAAGGTGATAGGTGGACGAGGGAGGGAATCGCATGGGCCCGAACAAGGGTAGTGAATCTGAAAGGAATAAGAGGCGATTTAAAATATAAAGGAATGTCCGATGTGTGGAACGCAAGACAGTTACTGGCATGCAATTGTGGAATGTAAAGAAACTAAAGAAATGAGAGGAAAACTTTAGGATTGAGAAGTGGGATAACTTAATCAACTTAAGGGGAAACAAGTTGGTGAATATGGGGGGAAGGAAAAATTTTGGAGTTTGGGAATTATTTAGATAAGGTTAAAAGAAAATGGACGAAGAAGATAAATAAGAAATGAGGAACCAAATTTGGCAGAAATAGAATTTAAATTGGTTTTCAATTGAGTTAATTTTGTAAATGTAACTTGCCTGATAGTTGAGTAACCGTAAGGTTGAAACTATTCGGGCCACTTGGTTACACAGCAACTCGGGAAGATATAGTATAATAATTATGCTTGTATGATTGAGTGATTGTAAAGAGAGTACTGTGGAAACTTGTTATGTTATTCATTCATTCATTCATTCATTCATTCATTCATACAAGTACATTCATAGGAAGTGTTTCAATGAATCAGATATCAACTGATTGAGATCCTCGCGATCTACTAAGAAATGCCCTATTTTAGGTAGCCCCATAAACAGAAATTAGCCGGATTCAATACTTGTTGATCTAGAAGATCAACTACTCGTAAACTACCTACAAATTACAGAATTACGTCAATGTGTTCCTTAATAGAATTTTTGTCGTATTGTGTATGTGAAGTGGAGCGTCATCTTGCATAAAACCAATGTTTTCAATATCACTATTCGTAATGCTGTTTACAAAGTCTTCAACATTCGAAAATATTGTTATTACTGTTTTTGTTTGTCCTTTTTCTATTTATTCGTAGAAATAAGTGTAATTATATGTGATCTAAAACCTTGACATTATGTAATACTTGCTGAACAATCTCGTTTGGATTATTTTCCGCCAATATTCTTGCAATTATGAGTGTTAACACCTCCATTTAATTTAAAATATTTCTTATTTGTGCACAAGATTTTGTCTAGGTACTTAATGTTATTCTAAATTACTTTAACATTTACAAAGCGGAAGATATGAAATTCTGCTTATTTTATTCTTTGAGCTCAAAAAGAATTTTAATTTTATACGAATATCGCAAAACTGTCTTCTCAGAATTTGCCACAGCATTAAATTACATATTCAAACGCTTTACGACTTTATTAGCACTACAAACATTATATACAGAATTGTCACGAACTATCTGGACTTCTAAAATTATAACTGCACTCACATTGTATAGCCGACTGCACCAACTTTCTCAAATTTGCTCACAAGCTTACGAAATAATTTCAGGCTGCGTTTCTCAATCCATATACTTTTGAAATCTTATTAATTCAATGGAATATTGTTTATTACATTCGCAGTAGAATTAAAGACAAAACCATCTAAACATTATTGTTCGAAAATACCTATCAGTATTCTAAGTTACCATTATAGCGTAAAACAGTTACCATAGAAACGAAATTTAAACAGAATTTACTTTACAATAATGCTATATATTGGGTATTTCTGCATAAAATGTAACTTTATGGGGATGTGTGAACTCTGAAATTAAAATGTTATAAACGTGACTTTTAATACAGATTAAACTTTATGTGTATAACATTTAGACCAATGAAGATAATATGGTCACTTTAAGTTAGTTTTAAGTGTTACAGTGCTTTGTAAATTGAATTATAGATTAAAATAAAATTGTGTTCATCACTTCTTTAAAAGGCGCTGAAGGAATTGGATATTACTATATTATTACGAAAATCTGTAACCCCCGGTATCACTATATGGGTGCCAGACATGGTCACTAACAGAAAAACAAAAGGACAAAATTCAAATATGCCAAAGAAAAATGCAACACAATATCTTGGGAATAACTTTGAAGGACAAAATACCTTTAGTATTAAAAAATCAGTTATCTCAGACAACGGACATCGCACAAATAGCTACCAGAAGCAAATGGCGATGGGGCGGTCACGTCGCAAGGATGCAGGACCTACAAGATCTCCATGTGGGACCCCCAGATAGGAAAAAGAATACAAGGCAGACTCAAAAGAAGACGGACAGAAAGTTATTATCTCAAAAGTATTTAATTTTAAAATCAAGGTGTGATGTTAATCAACTGAACAAAGCATTAGCAACGTTTAACATTTTTAAAGAATATCAATAAAATTAATATTTCTTCATCTGCACTCATGGGTCCTACACATCCTTCATTAACTTAAATACCACACACGTTTCAAATTAATTTCATTTCCGTATGGCCAGTAGATCCAACTTTCTTGAACATTAGATTGTAGTTTTTTTTTTTTATTACCACACCTGGCCGTATCAGCTCCAGTAGTCAAGTGTAAACGTTGCATTATATCTCTAGGATTATTTAAATGGCGAGTGTATATATCAAAGAGCATTAAATAAGCTGTTATATTTAGTATTTATGTTTAATTTCTTTGTTAAAACAATTAAAAGAAAAGAGCACGCTTATGCAAAAATTATAACGCCAAACCCTTGTTGAGACAAAATCAGGAAAATGGAGTCTTTCCTTCATTGTTTCGTATACATGTCATATCTAATGAAATTGTATAATAATATCTGCCTAAGCAACCATACCTTTCAATAAACACGTTATTCAGAATGGTATAGTGTTATCTCTGTTTTGTTTTTCCAAGTTGGTACTAGTAAACTAAGCGATAGCGACTGTAACAGTCGAATCTCGCATATTTCAGTGTTAGGGTTTCTAAATAGGTAGCTATTCATAAGTAAAGTATAACATTTTATACACGTATTTTATTCTGTACGCGAAATTCAAATACATATTTTTTATTCTTATTCTATTCATGAAATAGTCCTAAACCCTGGCTCATGGCATTACTGACAATCGACATTCGTCTGTTGCAAGATGCCTTGAAAAGTTAAGTATTTATAATACAATTATTACAATTTAGTAACCCAAGTTTAGAGGAATTATATTTAAATGCTTAGTTTATTCATGAAATAGTCCTTATAAATATCACCCGAGGTTCTGAGCTTTCTAGATAAATTCATTAACTACGTTCGAGAATTTATCGATAATTTCAAACCCTCTTGTGGTATTACATGTGATAACTGTATACACTCTCTGGTTACTAAAATGTTTATAAATGCGTGGAAATATGTTGCAATAAAATCACTTTCAAACAAAATTCCAACTAAGGCAATTTTTTCAAATTACTGCACGTCAAATGTTTTTTTCTTTATTGTCGTGCTCTGCAACAACAGGGCTAAACTTTTAAGTAACGATTTAAAGTAATAACAGTATAAGTTTATTTTTGGAAGGTGAGTACGTCATAGATGGCCTTACTTGGGTTCATCTCCTGTTAACACGTCTTATTTCCGCTATCTTTTTAACCGTAAGACAATTCTTTGAAGAGGAGGAAACATGGGCGACGTTTTCCCCTGCAAATTCAGTGTTGATTTCCTTTATGACTCAGAAATTCGGTGTTCTACATTCTTGGAAATATACTAGTAATGCAAAATTAAAAGGAAATGTGTAGAGCCCTGAAATAGGTTAATAATAGCAAGCTCTTCAAATAAAGCTGAGGCGCGGACTTGTGAGTGGGAGGTCTGGGGTTCGATTCCCGCCAGGACCACCCTTCCTGACTGAGTTTTTTTTCAGATTTTCCACATTCCTCATTAGTGGCAAAAGCCGGGGAGATACCCTTAAACTTAAAAATGGAACGTTTCCTTCCTTTAAAAAAAATAATTTCTCAATTTATCATTTCATCTCATATATCAGCGTTGTGTTCGGATAAATATGGTCTTCTATTATAATAAGAATAAAGAAAAATATTACAAAATAATAAAGAAGAAAAATTTAAACTAGACCCTTGCCGAGAAATGGTTGTTCCTCTATGCTAAAGTAAAGTAAAGAGCTTTTCGGAAAGAAAATTAAACAAAGAATTGATGATATGGAAAGATAGGAGATATTGGGTAGTTTTAGTAGTAAAAAGTCATTGAGGGTTTATAAGGGGTTAAAGGAGATATGGGGTAGAGAGAATTATGTGGATGAAGGTGATAGGTGGACGAGGGAGGGAATCGCATGGGCCCGAACAAGGGTAGTGAATCTGAAAGGAATAAGAGGCGATTTAAAATATAAAGGAATGTCCGATGTGTGGAACGCAAGACAGTTACTGGCATGCAATTGTGGAATGTAAAGAAACTAAAGAAATGAGAGGAAAACTTTAGGATTGAGAAGTGGGATAACTTAATCAACTTAAGGGGAAACAAGTTGGTGAATATGGGGGGAAGGAAAAATTTTGGAGTTTGGGAATTATTTAGATAAGGTTAAAAGAAAATGGACGAAGAAGATAAATAAGAAATGAGGAACCAAATTTGGCAGAAATAGAATTTAAATTGGTTTTCAATTGAGTTAATTTTGTAAATGTAACTTGCCTGATAGTTGAGTAACCGTAAGGTTGAAACTATTCGGGCCACTTGGTTACACAGCAACTCGGGAAGATATAGTATAATAATTATGCTTGTATGATTGAGTGATTGTAAAGAGAGTACTGTGGAAACTTGTTATGTTATTCATTCATTCATTCATTCATTCATTCATTCATACAAGTACATTCATAGGAAGTGTTTCAATGAATCAGATATCAACTGATTGAGATCCTCGCGATCTACTAAGAAATGCCCTATTTTAGGTAGCCCCATAAACAGAAATTAGCCGGATTCAATACTTGTTGATCTAGAAGATCAACTACTCGTAAACTACCTACAAATTACAGAATTACGTCAATGTGTTCCTTAATAGAATTTTTGTCGTATTGTGTATGTGAAGTGGAGCGTCATCTTGCATAAAACCAATGTTTTCAATATCACTATTCGTAATGCTGTTTACAAAGTCTTCAACATTCGAAAATATTGTTATTACTGTTTTTGTTTGTCCTTTTTCTATTTATTCGTAGAAATAAGTGTAATTATATGTGATCTAAAACCTTGACATTATGTAATACTTGCTGAACAATCTCGTTTGGATTATTTTCCGCCAATATTCTTGCAATTATGAGTGTTAACACCTCCATTTAATTTAAAATATTTCTTATTTGTGCACAAGATTTTGTCTAGGTACTTAATGTTATTCTAAATTACTTTAACATTTACAAAGCGGAAGATATGAAATTCTGCTTATTTTATTCTTTGAGCTCAAAAAGAATTTTAATTTTATACGAATATCGCAAAACTGTCTTCTCAGAATTTGCCACAGCATTAAATTACATATTCAAACGCTTTACGACTTTATTAGCACTACAAACATTATATACAGAATTGTCACGAACTATCTGGACTTCTAAAATTATAACTGCACTCACATTGTATAGCCGACTGCACCAACTTTCTCAAATTTGCTCACAAGCTTACGAAATAATTTCAGGCTGCGTTTCTCAAACCATATACTTTTGAAATCTTATTAATTCAATGGAATATTGTTTATTACATTCGCAGTAGAATTAAAGACAAAACCATCTAAACATTATTGTTCGAAAATACCTATCAGTATTCTAAGTTACCATTATAGCGTAAAACAGTTACCATAGAAACGAAATTTAAACAGAATTTACTTTACAATAACGCTATATATTGGGTATTTCTGCATAAAATGTAACTTTATGGGGATGTGTGAACTCTGAAATTAAAATGTTATAAACGTGACTTTTAATACAGATTAAACTTTATGTGTATAACATTTAGACCAATGAAGATAATATGGTCACTTTAAGTTAGTTTTAAGTGTTACAGTGCTTTGTAAATTGAATTATAGATTAAATTAAAATTGTGTTCATCACTTCTTTAAAAGGCGCTGAAGGAATTGGATATTACTATATTATTACGAATATCTGTAACCACCGGTATCACTATATGGGTGCCAGACATGGTCACTAACAGAAAAACAAAAGGACAAAATTCAAATATGCCAAAGAAAAATGCAACACAATATCTTAGGAATAACTTTGAAGGACAAAATACCTTTAGTATTAATAAATCAGTTATCTCAGACAACGGACATCGCACAAATAGCTACCAGAAGCAAATGGCAATGGGGTGGTCACGTCGCAAGAATGCAGGACCTACAAGACCTACAAGATCTCCAGTGGGACCCCAAGATAGGAAAAGGATACAAGGCAGACCCAAAAGAAGACGGACAGAAAGTTATTATCTTAAAAGTATTTAATTTTAAAATCAAGGTGTGATGTTAATCAAATGAACAAAGCATTAGCAACGTTTTAACATTTTTAAAAAATATCAATAAAATTAATATTCCTTCATCTGCACCCATGGGTCCTACACATCCTTCATTAACTTAAATACCACACACGTTTCAAATTAATTTCATTTCCGTGTGGCCAGTAGAGCCAACTTTCTTGAACATTAGATTGTAGTTTTTTTTTTTTTAATACCACACCTGGCCGTATCAGCTCCAGTAGTCAAGTGTAAACGTTGCATTATAGCTCTAGGATTATTTAAATGGCGAGTGTATATATCAAAGAGCATTAAATAAGCTGTTATATGTAGTATTTATGTTTAATTTCTTTGTTAAAATAATTAAAAGAAAAGAGCACGCTTATGCAAAAATTATAACGCCAAACCCTTGTTGAGACAACATCAGGAAAACGGAGTCTTTCCTTCATTGTTTCGTATACATGTCATATCTAATGAAATTAGTGTTGTAGCGATGGCTATTGTATAACAATTGTATTAACAATTCCAGAGACTATTAGCCATTGTTGTCTCAGACATCTTATTTTAATATTCGATTACCTTATTAATTAAATCCTGTTTTACAATAAATATAGCACGTTACGTGAATTGCGATTCGTTATTCTTGAATAATAACAATAATCTCCTCTTCAACTAATATACGGTTGTTGTTGTTGTTGTTGTTGTTGTTGATTTGGTTTATTTACGGACTCTGTTTAACATCTCAGGTCATCAGCGTCCCATTCAATTCAGGACGTGAAACAGCCGACAAATTTTGCTCAGAGGCCTCTTCTTTTAGGCTTGAGGTTCTTTTACGTGCGACAGGGGACCCACAGGTTTACTTCCCTTATGAAGGAATTCTTACTTAGGATTTTTACGCCCGAAAAAATGCATCAATTCTGACCGGGTTTGAACCCACGATCTTCGGTTTAGAAGGCAAGTATGGTTACCACTACATCACCAGGACTGCCTAGTCTACGCTGAATCTATTTCTAAAACTACAAGTCAATTATCTTCAATTCGTTTATGCTGCCAATCAAGGATTAATAGTGCTTTCCTTTGGGCTCTGTAAGCCAAAGTCATGAAGTAAATTTGACTATTGAAATGGAAGTTAATTCTGATAAATATTAGCGGCATTATTGCAATAAATGCATGGGGTTGACGCCACAGTTCCAAAAAATAATATATCAAATTTATTCCGACTGTTCTAAAATATAAATATTAATATGTATCTAGTGCTAAGGATCATGCTTGTAATATTCACGATTTTAGAGTTACTGATATCTAAACTACGGTATTTTTCCACTCAAAACAGGAAATCAAGTTATTATGTTTATATAAGTTTAAATACATTATGAACTAACAAAACCGCATCTTCTAAATAAAATGCTGTATCTTTACTATAAAATGGAATGCTATGAAAATTAATTAATGAATAGTAAGAAAGTAAAATTTGCATAGGAAAGGAAGAAAGTGGCAAACATGCTGAAAATAAACAGTCGGGAAGCCAATAAAGTTGAATTTTTCTTAAAGTCTTTGCGATAATGTCTTAAGAAGAACTTGAGATTTCCGATCCCTATGGCCAAGAGAGATTTATATTTTTCTCTCGTAGCTTAGCTTGCCATATCGAACTCGCAAGTCTTTTTTTTTTTAATAGGCTTCTATTAAAATCCCGTTGCACATTGAGCACGGAGTCTCTGGTAGAATTCATATCCTGTCGCTAATGGAGATACTTATCGAGTCCCTCTTGGAAAGTCCTTCACACGAATCTCCTTTTACGACTTCGTGTCTTGGATGCAGAAAGAAAGAAACAGCTAAACGTAACTGGGTGAAATAGTTACTGTATGTCTAGACCGAATACTAAAGATCTGCATTAAGATGGAAGATAGATGGAAATGCACTTTTCTTAATACATATTCAGTTTTATTTTTATGACAGGTTACATAAGGAACAGCTTCTAAGAAAAGTAATAGAACCTTATATTACACATTTGATGAATCAAGAATAAGCATGTTTGAAATTGTGTTCGCTCTAAATGAGATTTCATTTAGGTGACAATATAATAAGTCACCAAATCCTGTTCGATAAACCAATTGGTTATCTTTGGATAAAGATACCAAAGGTAAGTTGAGTATCATAAATAAAAAATATTTACAATAATGCAGACAAGAAATGTGATTTTGAAAAGTAAATAAAATGAAAATAAACTAAAGTTAACAATAGAACTGTAATTGTGAGAATTTGTAAACAATAAAATAAAACATATTTTATATCAATACATTCCATAAACGTTTGAACACATTAAAACTTTATGCAGAAAAATTATGACAATGTTTTGTCATAAAACAAATTAGATTAATGAATCAATAATTCAAAATACAGAGGATGCCAAAAAAACTGTAGTAACATAACAAAACTGATTTCACCCAAACAGAAAATGATGAGCACTAATCATCTTAGACTTTAACAGTTAGAACAGTTGTTCAAAACCCACTATCGGCGTCGATACACTTCTGAGTACGTTGAACTACTGATTGATTGTCCTCAGCGATTGCAGAACATGAAGTTTCAATTTCTTCCCGAAGTGCTGTTAGTGTAGCTGGTTTTCTACGGTATACAACATCCTTAAGAGTCCCCCATAGGTAGAAGTCCAACCGAGTTAGATCCGGAGAACGCGGTGGAAACTCACTAGGACCTCTTCGTCCTATCCAGTGCCTTGGAAGATTATCATCAAGGCACGCACGTACATCTTGGTGGTAATGTGGCGGTGCACCATCCCGTTGGAAGTAAAATTCCTCAATTCCATAGAGTGTATAATTGGCGGGTAAGACGGATGTGCGTATCATGTTCAGGCACACTGAGCCAGTTTTACTGTTCCTTCAAAAAAGAATGGTCCAATTAGACCCCTAGATAACAATCCACATCGCTGTCCAAACGATAATCTTGGCTCCATTTTGTTGTAACAACACTAGCATAACGTAATGTCAGTCACATTTATTTACAGAACATAATACGATAATCTTGGCTTCATTTGTTCATTGTTGATTTACCTATCACGTAGCAACGCTATCATAATGTATGTGAGTCACATCTGTTTACAGAACATCATACTACACATTACTGTTGTTTTTTGGTCTAACTTTGAAATATACTAGATAGAAATCTTCTGTGAAAGTGTGTATACATTTTTTTGGCGCCCTCGGTGTATCATCTATTTTAAGAAGCCGTTTCACTATAATGAGTGGTGAAATATAATTTAAAATATCTAATAAGAAAATTACAAGATAACATTGCCCTGCTCACGATATAATAAGATAGAATTGTACAACTCGCGTTATGTACTGAGCTTGTTGTCGCAGATTAAATCGTGCTTTGGCATGTAACGCAGTTGATTCAGATCAGCCGATAGCACGCTCTGAAAGGGACTTCAGATCCCTTTAGGCCACCATTATGAACTTGCGTTTTTTCGTTGCTTCTTCTGGTTGTTTAGGCAAATGCTAAAATGGATTTTTCCTTTCTAAAATTTTTCGCTTTCCCTTTTCACATCCTTTCATTGGGCTGATGCTGCATATGATGTGACGGTGGGTTTCTACCCTGGCGTCTGGTATGGAAGCAACCCTTCTGAGGGGCGCGAAATTCTTGAACGGGGAAGATCCCTGCGGCATCGGGCTGTTCTATCTAGAAACACTGTTAGAAAGGACGTTTATATTCGTGCCTCATCGCCCCTGGAACCTGCGGCGTCACTCCATCACTCCCAAAGGTGCTCCAGTTGGGGGCGTAGGCACTAATAGCCGTTAGTCAAAGTTAAAGTACCGAAAATTGCTCCTCTGTCCTTAACAATTCAGTCGAATGTGAAAGGTGCAGAGGATGCTTAACCTGTTCTTGGGAGTCTGTTAAGAAACTGATAGATCTGGGTATCGTTTTGTTATTATATCCCTTACAATGGAAATATAGAAGTGAAGAAATAAGAGAGTGGATACTGTAGGTTATAATCTGAAAATATACCTTCATACTAAAGCGAGGTTGTTTTTTTTTTTTTTTTTTTTTTTTTTTTGCTAAACTAAAAGATATATATAATCACTAAAACTATACCAAAATATGCTGCCATGATCATTGGATATCGTCGTTTCAACTTTAAGCTGTAACACATGAACCAGCAATTTCACATGCGTATTGGTAAATTGAACATTTACACAAATTGAAAAAGTAGGTCACAAGAAGTTCAATCAGGTGATGTGAACCGTGTTAGAAGATATTTGTCTACACTCTTTTTACATTTTGCTACCGTAGATAAAACAGGAGCTAAAGTTTTGGCGCTGAATTACATGCAATACATAAATGAAGAAACTTATTTTTCCCACAAAAGTTCCTTATCAAAAATCTTACTGTTTCAAGACAATAAGCCAAGTCATAAGCTCCATAAACTGTGAGCTACTTTAAATAATCTAAATTCCAGACCAGGTTCCAGTGAAAAAAATTCTACTTTGGAACCTCAAGAAACTCCTAGTTGAATAACTTCCCCAAAAATCACTCAAGAGAAAGTGGCAATAGATTCCTTTGAAGGTCTCGGACTAAGAGCGTTGATATCGAAGGTTATTGCTAGATTTAAGTGGATGAATTATTGAGCATCTCCAATGTATCTGATTTTCATGCTCTTATTTGTAAATCAATACCGTTCTAAGGGTTATGTAAAGCATTTTCTTGCTACATTTCCAAAAGGGGAAAATGACTCAAAAGTCTGAAAATTTTGTTGCATTTTTTCCCAAAACCCCGTGTAACATCCAATAAAAATAGATTAAAAACTAATTCATGTTGGAAAATAATTTTAATAAAATAAATTAATTTAAATAACATGCTTAAATTTTTCTTAAATTAGTGCCACTTCACACATTTTCGACTGTTTTCGCCTACGGAATAGTGACGTCATATTAGATTGTACTGCTTCATGTTGTTTCTCGTCTGGACGGTGCTGAACTTTAAGTTTTTAAATCCTCGATCACTCAACGTTCCAAAGCTGTGCCATATGGCAGCCAATATTATCATAAAATATGTATATATTTGGAGTTTAAAATGTTTCATGTGGTATAATATTGGAGCAGTAATTAAGGTGCGTGGGCGTAGTTGATGGCTGGGTGGTTTCGAAGTCTCGGCCGGGCTGCTCACTGATGACGTCGTTTGCTCCAAATCTGTTTAGTTTTATCTCAGGGTCCACTGGAGTGTTTCGTAGATCAGTATAGATCCACGGGAACGAGAAATGTGTTGCCCAAAAGATACACCAGGTTGACTTTGTTTATAATATTTTATTCACATGTAAAGTACTTCCTGACTGTTCGCCGCTGACTTCGCTACTCTCTTAGACTGGCTTCCTGAGTGAATGTCTGGATGTCTGAATGTCCCTCTGAATCTATGAATATGTGAGTGTAAATCTGTGAATGTATGAGCGTCTATCTTCTACGAGTGTCCCTCTGAATGTATGAATGTGTCTCTACCGAATGCGTGAATCCCGAGTGCGTGAATGTCTGCTGACTGTCTATCTTCTGCGAGTGTCCCTCTGAATGCGTCTTTACCGAATGCGTGAATTCCCCTCTGACTTCTGTACTCTAGTTTTTCTACTACATTGCCACGCCTTTCGCTAAATTAAATTCCCTCGTATTTTATCTATTTTCGTGTTGTACTTTCATTATTGGCTATCCTAAACTTATTTATTGGTAACTAAGTTCTTCTGATTCGTTAACTTTTATCCGAAGACCATTGGCTAGAATTATTCTTTCCCCCCTGATCTAACGTCTTCCCACGAACTTGAATTTTCCCAGAACAAGCTGTCATAAATTTCGGCCCTTTCCTTACATTCTGATTTCTATTGAAAATCTTTTGCCTTGCTTAGTTTGTAGATTCCTAAATGTTCCCGGAGATAACGCACGTGTTTTCGGCTTTCCTGTAATAAAACATTTTCGTCTCCGATCTGACATTTTCATTTTCCCTTAAAATATTTTTAAGTCTGACTTTGTTAAATACTGTCCCGTTACGGCCACATGTTTCTCTTATTGTCAACTCCTAAGTATTTCCCGGGTAAAAGGTTCGTGACCTAACAAAAGATAGTTTACCCTTTCTTCAGCCTTGTCTAAGGAGCGGTCCGTGAGTGGAGAGGCGTCAGGTATACAATCTCTTTCTAACATGTATACAAAACCCTTTTGTATGTTACAAGTTACAAATTATTTCTATTCCTGTTATACCTATCAAAATGATTTTCTTATACATATACATAACAATTATCCTTATCAAATATAATGCCTTTATAAATATCGCTCTGCAGCCTCAGGTTATAAAATTAATATAGGCAGCCTTAATTCCGGCTTCAATATTCAGGCACCTATTCCTGATTCTGAAGTGCATATAATTTAGATCAATGTAGTGCAAGGCAACCATTCTTCCTTCTTCCATATTTGAGATTCTAAAGCTAAAAACCATATAGGGAGCATCGAATTTTATATATTAGACGTAATCAATTGTTCAGATTTTTTAATTCCTTTTAAGCAGACATGAAAGAATAAATTTTGGAAAAATCAAAAGTGAAATGAGTAATTGTAGGTTATATTTTAGTCAACGGCCATAAGTTTCAAAGAAATAAATTAATACATAGCCAACGCTAGGTGTAGTCGAGATTGCTATGGTACAGTTTGCAATAGGCCCTCACACCCACGCATGCCCAAGAGTGAATGCAATTAGATAATTTAAATAGCATTAATTATTAAATATATAGCCTGTGGTAACAACATAAGAACACTTCATGTATCACGAAAATGTATTCATGGCTACCTGGACGTATGACTCATGACAATAGAGAAAATATTTCCTTTTGTAATCTTTTGTGCCTCTTGTGCTGATAATGGCTGAAATAATGGGTCTTTCTATTGTGACAAAAGCTAAGTGACATGCAATTGTACAAACAATAGCTACTTTGAATCTTATTTGCTGGAGATGCTTCAAATTCATTAAAAGGTAGAAGGGGAATAGGTGCCGGCAATGACGTCATTACATCGTATGATGTAAGTATGATGAGCACCCCAATTATGAGTCAAAGAGGTGATGAATTTAAAGTAACTGCCTTTGGGAGCTCAACAGCTCGCCAATAGTATTTAAATATTTTAAAGACTCAGGAATCCATGGGCGCTATGCTCCGACCCCTGTGAGCTTTTGTGACCACGTGGCGACGTTTTGAATTTCAAGGGGAAACAACTTTGCAAAAGCATGCTTTCATGATCAACATCGCTTTACCAGAGGCAGTTGACACTTTGATTATCAACATCACTTTACCAGAGGCAGTACTGCCTTCATCAGTAAGTTGTTTGTTTGCTTGCAGTAGTAACGCCATTTATTTCCTATTCTGGCATATTTTGAGGTTGATTGATAGTTTTGACTAGTGTTATATGCATTATTGTGTTCATTTTTGCTATTCCCCCCCTAAGATCAATATGTATTTTTTTTGTAAAATGAAAAAATTTGAAGATGAGCTAGTGACATCCAAACTGATTTTATATCTCATAGTTCTTGAGAATAACATAGCATATTATTTTTCCTCCTTCCGCAAGTATGACTGGTGCGCACTCCTTAAGCTGTGTCCTCAAAATCTACCAACGACCTTCCTCTGGAGAAAGAAGAACAATTTGCGAAACTTTATTCCGACCGTAAACTCAATAAAACAGCTACCACTTCTCAAGATTTAGATATTAACGAAAAAAAAAAGGTACTCATAAATAGCATTTGTAGCAGTATATATCCTGTTACATTTGTCCATTGTGGTTATTTATACTAACTGTCCCAGAGGATCCATGAAATTACTACTCTTTTTTTTTTTTTAAGAGAATAACTATTTAGCCATGTAAAATTAATTTATTGAACTCTTAGAATCATAACTCGAAAATAAATGTATGTTAGAACAAACTTAACTTATTAATTGCATGAAAGATTGCAATATTAAAGAAAGAATAATATTCTAAGAATAAACTTTATAAACTTTTAAGGCATTTAAAGATTACTTTATATAACATGTTCCATAAAACTTTTCACAAAGAAACTACCTTACTGACTTGCAACTAGCAGGCAATACTTTAGAATGTCGTCAAATAAGTAACAAGCAATACCAGCAATCATAGAGCATTTTAGTTGTAATCCTTGTCTCAGTTTAGCTCCTAAATTACTAATAGATTTTATAATCTTTCCTTTAAATTTGGAAAAAAATAATACAACTTACCTTTCAAATAAAGCAAAGTAAACTATAAAAGCAAAATACCTGGGTCCATAATAGGAAAGTAATTCCATTTCCAATTTCTAAGGATTGTACGAAAAACTTCCCCCGCGGGGACTTCTTGCTTACCGACCTACTACTGCGCAGACTCAGAAGGTAGAGACAAAGCTTAGTCAAGTGGCAGATTGCTTGTAGTAGGCAATCAAATAAGGTATCGGATAACGTCATTACGCTTACATGACCATAGCTAAAAAGTGAAAGATGAAATATCGATCGATGGAAGGTTCTCAATTGTAACCGGCACATAGCTCAAATCTTTTACTGTAGGACGTAATCCTTATATGCTCTTATATGTAAAGTGAATACAATTCAGTTCGAATATTCTTATCTTGTCCTTTCCATTCCTTTCCTTTCGCTGAGTGAAATTATTTAATTACTTTTACCATAATATTACAAAGTAATGTGCCGCGTCACACCTGTTGATAAGACTGAACTTAGTAACTGAAGTGTTAGTGGATAAATGTACTTTAAAACAAACGAAAAATGAAAAATTAATAGTTCGTTATACAAAAGTTCAGAAATTTTCATGGTACAGCAATCTTCAACCGAAAATGTGAATAAAATATTTAAAAAACGTATGCTTTTCATAGAAATGAAATTGTTATGGAGTAATTTGTAAACTGGATCGCAATATTCCCGCATCCTCTTTATGCGTGGCTGTTATTCACTCCCGCGCAAAGAAGAATCAGATGAAAGCAAGCTACAGAACATTCAATTTCACGGCCATCGACTTTTGTGCATGCGGTTTCACCCATGTGGGCGTACCGGGTTCGTTCAATGTCATCTGCGTCGTGAATAAAGGACAGGGTAGCGTGTGCTACAGGCGCAACAAGAGCAAACACGATTCAAGAAAGGAAAACGAAAAGCAAATACTATCTATATTTGATTCTGACGGAAGTGAAGGTAAGTTTATTATTGATTCCTCTGTTTACAGTCCTTTGCAAGTTTTTGTGTACCACTGATTATTAATCCCTTTAGCAATCGCGTTTTCTATTTCAATGTCGTCTTTTGTTACCGTTTAATTTATTTGGAATTTCTTCTCTTCATCAGTTTTTTATTCGTTCACATTTCTTTATTTCATTTGCTTACTTAATGTTCTCTTTGATCTTGGCTTGTGTTTGAATCATCTTTTCTCTTTATAAGTACAGTTCCTCTTGTTCGTCTATCTGTATCTGGTTGAAGAAATCTTTGATACACATTTACGTTTGCCAAACAAAATAAAGTGCTACCTTCTTAAAATGTTTAAGGGATATAAAAATAAATAATTATGAATTTGTTTATGTCTAATATTCCTTCTTCATTTTTTATACCTTGCCAATTCTTTTCTACCAATCTTCTTTCTGTCATCACTGGAAAAATTCTCTGCTACCCCTTTGGTACTTTAAGGCAACCTCTCCTTTTACGAGTACATTCCCCATATCGTTCAAGTAGTTTTTATCTCAGCTACTATGCGCATGCCAAACACTTATTAATTCTCTACCACTGTATTTCTGATTTAATTTTTTTCTGGTGTTTCCTGATGCTCTCCGCCAAATTTCGGCTGGTTTATGTATTACACTTTGAGCTCAGTTAATATCACTAATTTTAATAGAGAACGGTATTTAGGTATTTATATAGATGGCCAACTGTCATGAGAATATAACATTTAACACTTATTTCGAAATTTATTTATTTAATAAGCAATTTAAAAGAAGATATTCCATTAATTTAATGTTGATCCTCGTGGTCTAGTAGCAATCATACTTGCCTTGTAAATCCAAGATCGCGGGCTTAAAATCTCGGCCAGGGTCGATGAATTTTTTCGAGCGTAAAAATCCTAAGTATGGCTTCCTTAGGAAGGAAAGTAAAGCCGTGGGTCCTGTTTCGTAGTTTTACGGCACATAAAGTACCTCAAATATGAAATAATAAGTCTCTGAGCAAAATTTAGCGGCCTTTTCACTCCCTGAATTGAATCGGGCGATGATGATCTCAGATGTTAAAGAGCGTCCGTAAATGGACCAACTCTAAAACAAATCTATTTAATAATAGCTTTCTTCGCCCTTTTTCAATAATGATGTATTAAATATTATTTTGGGTGCTAGTAATAGTGTATCAAATATTATATGTAAGAACCCACTGTAAACCAAATTTTATTGATTTAAAACATTTAACTGCTCTAATTTATATATAAATACATATAATTTATTAACTATTATGCTAAACAGAAAGGCAGTTTCCATATGAGGAAGGACTTTCATCATTATAAAACAACAAATGAACAAAATATTCTCTTATCTCGTTTGACTAAGTGAATCTCATAAAAACTTCTCTATTTTTAGGACCTAACTTTTTGGAATATGTTAAGAGGGCAACTTGAGTGGTTTCAAACGTATTCATTTGTCAATCGTTAGTTAACGATATTCAATTGAAGACTCTTAAGCTCTAATAACCGCATTTTTTATTTAAATTGACACTGTTTAATGCCTATATTATTCTGAAAACTATGTACGTAAAATAAATAAACATTTTAGTGATTGAACTTTTGGTTATATTTTCATCCCATAGAATAAAATCTGAAGTTGAACCTTGTATTCCTTTTTCTTAAATTCATTTGTTTCTGTGATACCTTCATGGTTCTCCGGGTGAGGGATTGTTGCGGCATGTTAGCCTCCTCTCACTGAAAAAGTTAAAGGTTCTAAAAGGCCTAAAAGTGTAAAGAATTTATTCATTTTAACACAATCTTTCTTCTAGAATCTTTGGTGTTTGTAATTCTTTATTTTTGTTTAACGTAATGTTAGAGCCAAATGCTTCACACTTGTTCGACTGGATGCAACATATATATTTTCAATGCAATTCCCTAATAATTTATGCCCTACTCTCTTCTCTTCACTGGTTCAGAGCCTTTACTTTCTGCATCATCCAATGAAGCTCTTTTCCTATCAGGCGCAATTTCAGCTTGGGAAATAAACTGTGGTTGCTAGGAGTCAGGTCTGGTAAATAAATAAGGTATACCATCCATCATTCAAAGACAATCCTTGCAATGCAAAACTTGTGGTTATGACGTAGGAGCAAATAGCCACTCAATTTGCACGAAATTTATTCAAACTAAATCTCACACTTTTAGAAGTAATCATCAACTTTAATAAGTGGAAATTCACCCTAACAAACACAGTCATCTTGATTACTGATAACCGCTTCTAAATTTCTTTGGAATATTTTAATATCGATATTCGAAACAATTACTTTGCAGTTAATAATTCATGTTCAGTTCTTTAGTAAAAACACTGTATATACGAGAAGTTTCTTCCTTCATACATACCTGATGATAACCCGATCTTGCAACACAAAACTATGTGCTCTGTTGAACTTCTGTGTCAAATGTTCACCTATTCACTGCCATATGTTTTCACTAAACACTCTAAACTTTTAAAATTGCAACGCTATCATTCTACTATCCACTTTTTTGGACCTCGATTGCTGAGGCCAATGATGCCTGCAGTGGAAGATTGCGTACACCTCATAGCGACTCACTCAAGGTCGTTTTTAATCGGGTGGCTATGAATAGGTGCCGTGCATCGTAAATGGGTGTTATGTATTTTGTGTTCCTTTCTCTTTGTGTTCCCGTGCCGATTGGATCTCATTTGGAGTTTAAGTAAAGAACAAAGGCTTTTTTCTGCAGATCATCACCTTTAAAAAAAAGTATGCAAATTCAAAACTGCAAAAGCAGCGATGTACAAGAAATTAAATCGAAGATATCAATTTTTAATATAGGACAAGCTTGATCGATTAGAATAATTACATTTATGGTTATTAAATTGCAAATATATTGCACTAATTTAACTTATCTCACATGTTCTTCGTTTATTAGAACGTAGAGATAGCCGACCTCTGAGCGGACCGGTAAGTGTTTGCTGGCTGCGAACTATTGGTATCACTTTCTCGGGTAAAGGCGGCATAAACAAATTAAGTGACAAAGCACATTCGCTAGAATTTTTTGCAGGTATTTAATATAACAGTTTTTTACCCAGCTACCACATATAACGAAGCGTACTGTACATGAGGTCGAGCGGCATTAACAGGAAATTGAACGCCTAGAAATGTACACTTTATACCAACTAGATCTGAAAATTCATATTTTACTTGTTATTTCTTTCATTCTCCCGTCCATTCTATACATTATTCGCTTTTTCTGGTGTTCTAGAGGTAACATGCTCCTCTCTGGACCCAAGGTTTGCGAGTTCAAACCCGGCCGAGGTCAATAGGTATTCAGGACGTAAAAAGCTCAAGTGTAGGGTTAGGTCTCATATATTGTACCGGCATATGAATTTTACTGATCACATATCCGATAGATTATTTATGCAGTGGCGCTACAAAGCGGAAAGAGTGTGTATTAAGAGGTAATGAGATGTAGCAAAAGTGGTTAACGTAGCAGGGATGCAAGTCGTATTGCAGTTGTTTGTTTGAAGCAATTTTCGTCTGTATCAGCTAAGCTTCTACACACTTACAGGTATGTATGCTTTCGTTTTCACATACACGCATTGTATTTGTTACTTATCTCAATAATAGCCGCCAATAATACTTGAAATAGTTTCTGCTTTGTAGGGAAGGAAACGTTAAACAAACAAAATGGTCAAGTTCCGCCGCGTTTCTTCCATTTTGGACTGATTCAATTTATAGGAAAGTCTTTGCAACATTTGTAGACCAAGTTACCATTGCATTTTATGTTTAGAAAACCAATAAGTAACGAATGACATTAAAGATGCAAATTACTATTCTTGTTGCAATATAGTACAACATTAACTGCATACTTTGTTACGCATTGTTAAAACCATGTATAATACTTCAGCGAAATTAAATACTGGTTAAGGATAATACGGGGGAATCAAGCTCTTCCTCGAGCAGTCCGTCTACGGGAGCAAATAAGGGAAGGGTGGGGTACGGGATGTGCATCAAAATAAAGAGAGGCTTAGGCAAAATTGGATTGGGGTATAGTTGGTTAAGGGGAGAGGACATTACACGAAATGAATGGAAAATAGTTAACAGACGTTTGCGAGATATAAGTAGGCAGAATACTGAGTCTCAATGTGCAGAAAAAGTAACGCTGAACCTGCAGGCTCAAATAGATCCGGTGTGGGGGAGAGGACATTATTTAGATATCTGTGGCAGAGAAGAAAGAAGTGGTCTCGCATGGTTCAGAATAGGGACTTGGAAAGGAAACGAAACAGTTAATGATCTCGGGGAAAGAATTTGCACACTGTGCGGAGAGAGCAATATCTGGAGGCATATTTTGGCAGAGTGCAGGGAAACGCAGATTTTAAGTATTGAGCATTTATCACCGCAATTTGTGAATGCAAATACAAGTTTGAGCATTTGCCGGGGAGTGTTGGTGCATGCGAGAAACACAATTTGGGAATATTATCACGGACGCTATTTTCGGGCGATAAATATTGGTAAATTTATGTCATTTAATTTGAAATTGAAATTTCTCAGAAAAGACATAGTTTTTGGTTCATCCATATTTTTACCGATTTGTCTTCGCGTAAGATACTTAGTAAATTATTGTCCAGCAGGAAAAGTTTGGTTTGCCACCTCCTGTGACAAACCCAAGGGTTTTCACCAGGACATCAGTTTCCTTTGAGGAATTTGCTACAGTCACGTAGGCCTCAGGATGTCATGTGTCAATCAGGATGTTTGAGAGCTTTCATGTGTTGCTCTGTGATTGTCTGCTTTAATTCAAACCTAGGGCGGTGGCACACCATATTTGGTAATGCCTCTGGCCCCCTCCCTGGGGTACGGGATTCTATTTAAGAGCCTGCAGGTTCCTGCAGGGCAGGGAGACAGAGAGAGCCTAGAGGCTAGGCTGAGAACCGACTAGACCGACCGAGAAGTTGTAGCACGCCGAGACACGTCTTCCAAGGTAAGCCCTGACTGGGAGCTCAAGCAGCAGGCTGGGTAACAGAACGCTGTCTTGATATACATGTAACATTGACTTAAAGGATTATACCCATTATTGTAATTGGTATTGTTAGGGATGATTATAAAAAAGGGAACTAACTTTAGCTCTACTATCTTTTTGTAGCTTAACTCCCCCTGTCATCTCCTAAAATCCTGGGGTGTGACAATATTTCTAGAGAAGACACGACAAAAGAGATTAATGGTTATAATAAAGAGCGGGGGGTTGAAGAGAGTGTGTATGAGTAAGTGGAAGGGGGCTCAAGAGTAAGGGTTCTATTCATGTTTATGTATTTGTATATAAAATTATTAATAGAAAACGTAAGTATATCGGAGTAATTGTATATTTGTATGTGTATGTATATATGTATGGATATATGTGTATGGCCCTTTTGATTGCTACAAGGACGACATTAGCATGTAAGGCGGTGAGGCCCATGCGACAATTGTATTTATTTGAATGTATTTTAAAACGTCCATTACTACTACAATCTGAGCAATGTTCAAAAACAATTTATATTAACTCAGGGTAAAAGCCCCCTATTTGATTGATTTTTTATTTGTTTTATTTATGGACATTCTTTAACATCCCAGGTCATCAGCGTACCATTCGATTCAGGGCGTGAAACGGCCGACAAATTTTGCTCAGAGGCCTCTCTTTCAGGCTTGAGGTTCTTTATCGTGCCGTAAATGTACGACACGGGACCCACGGCTTTACTTCTCTTCCAAAGGAAGTCATACTTAGGATTTTTACGCCTGAAAAAATCCATCGGTCCTGCCCAGATTCAAACCCGCGATCTTGGGTTTAGGAGGCAAGTATGGTTACCACTACATCACCAGGACCGACACCACCAATTTAAAGCCTAACATTTTCTTACATGGTGTTTTTAGATGACAGCAAATAAGTATGGTCTCTGGAGTCAAGAAGACTGGGGTCTTTAGAAACAGTGATGCATGCTTTAATGAAATGTGTAAAACCAACACTGAAGAGAAGGTTAGAAAATAAAAATTTGAAAGCTATTGAGGGTTTCAAGAATTTTGGACGTGGCACAGATCTTCCACAAGAGCTTGAAGATGAGCTAGTAAATCATGTGTTGTTACTGGAATCTCACATGACCTGCTGCTGACAGAAAGGAGCCCTTATTCTTGACGGATATCCATCACACATCACCCACGAACTCCAGTCATTACAGTCATTGGTCATTACATGTGGCATTTTTCAAGCCACTTAAGTCATATTACAATCAAGCAGCGGACAAGTGACTACGAACAAATTCAGAGAGTAACATTACTCAAACATAAATAGGAGGTGAAGCTTATGGTAGAGGTAGTGGCTTTTCTAAAGCAGGAATCTGGCCTTGGATTCCCATATTATCAAGATTCGGACTACGTACTCACATCATCTCCAACTGTTACAGAAAGAACAGACAGTAATAGCATTAGTCACTACACCCAACATTCTAACATTCTAAAGAATGCAGCCAACGGTTAAAAGTGACTTCTCAGCAACTATCACCTGTCCCAGTTTTGGAAGGAAGAAATACAATCCGAGCAACTATCCATCTATCTACTTCCTCTTCTGTAATCACCAGCAGTCCCTATAAACAGCTTCTCTTGGGTAAAAATTAATCTTGTGGAAGACTGCACTAAGGAATCCGCTTGACCTGCAATGGATCAAACATTATCTTGACATTGACACTGTACCATCCGTGCAGAGAAGAGGAGAAGATCAGGTGTTTGAAATGTGGCGCCTGGTTCCATGCAAGATGTGTTAAAGTTAGAACAAAGACAAAAATATTTTACGGCAATGAATGTAAATTGAGTACTGTGTAAAAAGAGTTAATATTTTAAGGTGTTAAATATTGGCATTAGCTTCCAGGTTTTACACCACATTTAGTTTGCTGGGAACTTGGCTGTCCAGCATGCTAAAATAACCTAACATTGTAAATTAATAATGCAATACATTTGTCTTAAAATGTTATTTACTTTACTTTTGGATTGATAACCTGTACTCTGGTAAAGCTCCAATTTAAAATACTCGTGGTACAATTAACAGTACATGATTATAAATTGTACCACTTCGCATCATAGTTTTTTTTAACTATAACAGTCTCCGTTTTCCCAATTGATACACAGATGCACACGTATTAAGTCCTGGTAACACTTCGTGGATTTCGTGGCAGTCTAGAAATTGTTCACAGTGGTAAAAATTATGACACCTTACCCTAAGTCCTACAGGAGGGACCTAAAGCAGTGGGTCCCGTGTCGTAGGCTTACAGCACGTTAAAAAACTTCATACCAGAAAAAAATAAAATGATCCCTTCAGTACAAATAATACATTAGCATCACACTAGAAGTCACTAAAAGCAACGAGTTGACTACCTGTTCTTCAGAAATCTTTAGGAGCTAAGTGTAACTTAATTCCAATGGTTTATATGGTCCGTCAGGGTCCGGAACAGGTCTTAGGTCTAGACCTTGTAAATGGATGATAGTGATTATTATTAACATTTTTAATGAAAAATTTTATACATTTTTAATATTTACACTGTTCGGTTTACTATAGAGGAGGTTATTCGGAATTTTCGTTTTTACAAGTTTATTATATGCTAAAGTGGAGTAATTTGTAAAAATGTAACTTTTGCAAAGCACTGTTCCAATACAAACTATTTTAAAATATATATTGTATAAAACTGTCTTTTATTCATAGGTGCTTAATTGGCTTATTCGATTTCGTGGTGTAATTATACTAAAATAAAATTTATATCACAATAATTACACTGTGTTTACGAAACAGCTGTGATAATATTCATTTAAAAAGTCATATCTCTGAAATTTATAAAATAATTAAGTGAAAAGTCTAGGATATACTTTTCAAATATAACTGACAGAAAACAAACCATTTCAGCTTTGTCAACAGATTCCGTATTTATATTTGGTAGAGAATTTTGAGTAATACGATAGCTGAGCTTGTAGATTTGTTGCAATCCTCCAATTATTTCTTTTATCTTTTAATTATCTGTTACTGTAAGATGCGACATTCTCTGTTTTCTGTTGACTTATTGAGACATCTTTGCCTCCAGTGACATCCCAGTTATTACTTGGCGTGTTTGTGTGGCTGAGTTTGAGCTAACTTAAATAGAATATCTGTTCTTTCCTCTGCTAGTTAGATTAAGAGGGCAGTTTTTGTTTGGTTTTGTTCTTTTTTTTTAATTCTTGGAATGCTTTATGGAATTAATTTTCCTTGTTTGCTGATAAGTGAGGGTATAAAACTGAGTCACAGAAAAAAGTTATTTTCATTATTTTGAAGAATGCGAATCTAAATATATGGGTGCGTAATAGAATACCTTTGTATAAGAAGAGTCTAACATAAGTTCTGCGTTTTTATTTTTGATTCTCTGTACAGGCACTTTCTGTGATTCGTAAAACGTATGATTGGATTGAATGGATTGTTAAAGAGGGAAGGGAATATTTCGGTACTTGAACCTTGCTGAAGGACCCGACATTTGTGTCAACACCCGTAGTGGGGTCATCTCCAGAAAAAAGATGAGGTGAGAGAAATATCGGGCGACAAGGCACGAAAGTAAACAAGGTCCCCAATATTGTTGCCATATAGAACACCCCCAGTAAGTTCGAAGCCCCCTCAGGAGGACCACTTCTATACCAGACACAGGAGCAGAAACTTTTTCAGAGAGCAAGCCACCGTCACAACGCAGCAGCCCACCTCAAACTGCCACTTTCGATCCTGTAACAGAATCAGCGTAATAAAATAATATGAAACGTGAGAACAAAACATTCATGGAAACGAAAGGTCCAACCCAGCATTCGACCAGGAAACTACGAAGAAACGTAATCAGGATGAGCCCTAAGGGTTTTCTTTTTTTAATCCAGGACCTTCCGGACGCGATATTATACCAATAGCGATATAGCTTTATTCAACATTCTTTATTCATTTTCAACATTGATTCTAAATTCAGTGTTGCGAAGCTTCAAGAGTTATTTCGCGAAAACTATAAATATGTAATATATTTTATGATATTCAGAACATACAACAATCTATTGAGTATATATCACAGAAGCATTCATATGTTAAGCAGACTGTACGCATATCACTATAAAAACTGCAACAAGAATTACAATTATGCATGCAGCTTCAAACGCCATCAGCGAGATTACCATGGTGACAGTTCAGCTAGAAAGCCAACAATGATGTGCAGCTTATGTAGCAATGAAGGTACAATGACATTACTTTTATTTGAGCATTTAGAACCAGTACATGAAATAAAGGTAAAATTCGTGGAACTATATTTCTCATCCTTTGATTATTTCTGGAAGCACGAAATTGAGGAGACAACCGGGTCGATGTTTGTAAAACATTGTGATTCTGACAATACTGTAAGGCATATTTAGTCTGTCATCGCTCAGACAATTTTGTTTCTAAAAGTATAAGATGTCAAATACTTCGCTTTCTTTGCTGCAAGATGGGAAAGAAGTCATTAGCGCCGCCTTAAATTAAGAAATATCGCCCTTATACTGTTCGCAATACATGCAAAACTTACACTGTTAAAAGCGTATGCCTTTTCCTTTATAATTATCATTTCCTTTACCTGTCATGTTGCTACAATGCCGTTTTCAACTTTATTTCTCTGTATACTGAATGTGATTAACTATTTATATGTTTCTTAGAAAGTTAATTTTTGGCGTATAATTGCTTGTTTCTGTGCGTTACGACTTTTATATCCACCTGTATTTGTTGAAATCGCACTACAACTTCGCATGGCATTGGCCTTGGTTTTCTCCTCTGCCCTCAGCTGTCGTGTGTGAAAGGAGGCCTAACTGGTACACCAGGCACGCACTCTCTCTTTGGTTAAGTGTTACTATTTGTTCACATTAATTTTCACAAGAGTATGCACATATACAGATACTTACTTAATTAACAGTATTTTTAAAATGAAATTTTATGCTAATATATCGATAGAAATTTATAACAAAATTTTAAAAAATAATCGGGCTTATAGACGTGTACGTACAATTTCATATGTTTTAATAACATATTTCTGGGAATTAATCAAATTATAATTCTAAATATTATTTTGGTGCCCTGGAGTCGTTCCAGGCCTAAGTTTAGCGTACCTCCCCGTATTTGCCATTTATGAGGACTGAGGAAAACCTGGAAAAACCCAAGTCAGGGAGGACGGACTTGGCGGAGTTCGAACCCCAGACCTCCCGCTCATGAATCCGCGCCTTAATAACCCCGTGGCGGTTAAATTGTATCTAAAATGGAGTATTTCCATTACATGACATTTTAAGTGATCAAGCTCAAATCAATATTAACAATGTAGGTACTGTTAATCTACTAAGTATAGGTTTTCGACAAGTACAGGAATTTTAAATAAATATATTGTGCTCGTATGTTCGATTTATAGCTTCGTATCGGATTGAAATTTTCTTTGTACCTATAATACAAAACAACTTTAATTAGAGTGTAAAATTCACTGGTACCCATATAAATGTGCTCAAAGGAAACGAGGCGATGGAATTTTTGAAGCGAAAAATGTTCATTCCAAAGCGTGTCTTTATGCAATAACCGCTTTGGGACTATGATCGTTGAGCACAGCGATATAGAGCTGTTAGAGCGGAAAAAACGCTATTGTGCACACCTAGCTTCATACTACCTCGCTGAAAATGTGCTCTTCAGTACTGGTAAAAAAAGTAAAGTCCACTTAGCTCCTATTTAGAATAAGTGTAGCTGCAAAAGCATTAACTTTTTGGTCAATCTTATTCTCCACGTCTCAAATATGGACAGTTGGAAAGTTTGCAGTCACATTCTTTGCAGTCAATCAGCATCATAGCTCAAAGCGGATATCGAATAAAGATAGACTTTCGAAGACATATTTACCGCTTCATATCTTTGTCTCTTCAACACATTTTTTATACGTACCAGTCATAATAAATTGCATTCCATTATACGATGTTAAGCATATAATCATAGATACAAACACAAGCATACAGTTAAAAGTACCATAAAAAGGAACACGATAAGAAAAAATGCGCTCATAGCATGGACTTAGTGCTTAATCTGTGTGTGTTTGGTTTAATTCTACATTTTATCAATCTTTTTATCCGTTGTCTCTTTAAATGAATAATCGCAGATGCTCAGTAAAATTAAATCTCCTTTGCCGGTTGTATGTACTTTTTGTTTTCAACTAACTCTCAGCGATGCGTTGCCTCTGAGCTTCTGAAATACCTTAAAAGAGAAAGGGAGATGGCAGCTATAATTTTCTATACAGCAAGCTCTATAGATCTTTTTTTTTTCGGTTTAGGATGCTTCCTTTATTCTTAGTAATTTTTTGTTTGTTTGTTCCTTCGATATGCATCTTATTTCAAATGTTTTTATTTTCTACAATTTATTGCTCTGCCTGTAACACTATTACATTCTAGTAGGATTGGCACTAATACCGCCTTAGTCGGCAAGCTATCAATTCCTTTGTTACTTCCTTCCTTACATTGAGAAAGAGTCTAACATGTACGATTTTTTATCCCCCTTCGTTGTGCCTTCTTGCATGTGTTACTTGCCTAGTTCACAATTTCCATACTCGAAAGAGATGGGTTTTTTTTAAATGTTACTTTCATTGAGTTGTTGATTTAAATTATAAACGGACGCTCTTTAACATCTCAGGTCATCAGCGTCCCATTCCATTCAGGGCGTGAAACGGCCGATAAATTTTGCTCAGAGGCCTCTTCTTTCAGGCTTGAGGTTCTTTAACGTGCCGTAAATGTACGACACGGTACTCACGGCTTTACTTCCCTTCCGAAGGAAGCCATACTTAGAATTTTTACGCCCGAAAAAATCCATAGATCCTGGCCGGATTTGAACCCACGATCTTGGGTTTAGAAGGTAAGTATGGTTACCACTACACCACCAGAACCGACTCTTTTATTGAGGAACTTATATATAATTTATGTTTTAATTGAAGAATATATAACAATGGTACAAGTCAAAAGGAAGTGCTCTTTAAACTTAAGTGCATAAATCAGGACATAATATCTAAATACCGTATATTAGCGGCTCTTTACCTCTAAGCTGCGATAGTAAATTCCATTACACTAAAAATATGGAACAGAAGCTATTTTTCACGTCGACTTTCCACTTAGCCCAGCCAGGCAAGGGGCGGATACTCAACAGGTGGAAGAATTTCCTGCCCAGTCGTGCGTGGAACGTGTCACTCAGTGCGTGACTAGCTCACAGTCACAAACTTTATATATATTTACCAGAGCAACTCGCTCTAAAAATAACTAACTTAGCCTAAACTAGATTAAGCTGTTGACAAACATAGGTACCTACTAGAGAGTAAAAAAAAAAACTTATCGACAGTGACAATATTTAATTTTGAAACATTAAGATTTTAAACGAGAATGCTGGTGAGAGAAATAAATTGCATTTCTATAATTTCGATAATTGCTGTTCCAAACTTGTTACATTTCTTATTCCTGATTCTAATGCATGTTCCATGCAATTCCTTGTTTCCGCTAGGCGAGCGATGTCTATCAAAGTTGCATAAACTGCGCTTGCCATTTACTGTGGCAAAATGGAGTGGTGCAAGGCATTAACACGGAAATGTGAAACTAGAACGTAAAAGATCTTTATGGTATGACACTAATCCTGACTATTTCACAACGAATGCAAGGAATGCATTTGAGAAATGAATGCATTTGTGAACAGAATAAGAGAACGCTGAAGCAGTAGAAATTAAGTTTGTCTGAATGGTTAAAACCTTTTGTTAGGTTAGTGCGAACTGTAAATAATGTTTGAAGGAAAAGGGTGTAGTGTTTATTGTCATTTAGGTCAAGGTTACCATAGAGAAATTACACAAGAAGCAGAATTCGTTTTACGTGTGTTTAACCCAAACTTAATCAATGCCACTCAGCTTTCCTGATGGTACACAAAATATACTGGGCTTTCATTTCAAATGTTGATAGATTTTATAGTTAGTTTACCTTTTTAACATAAATTTAATATAAAAAAACACACCAATTAACGAGGTGTGGTTAAACAAAGCACGCCTGGGGAAAGGAGCAACTGTGCAGATCAGCTCAGTAGCAGGTGCAGTTAGCTTCTATCATTGAGCAAATATGGAGGCGATTCCGCACCCGTCAAAAGTGAATCAATGTCTTGTGATTCCATTCTTGCTGCCAGCCGAGTGAAACGAATGGTGAGAAATCACATTGGAGCTTTCATTTTCTCGGACCACTCAAAAAGTGTCTGAAGAGAGCAGCTTGTTTTCAGATTGTAGTTTTTTTAAATAGTGATTAACGCCTGTTTTTATTGCTGGAGTACCACAGGCGATGGACACTGGTGGTATAATAAATTGGGAAATTACATTTTTTAAGGAAGGAATTTTTCTATTCTGACTATTTTGGAGGGGGGTTAAATGTTAATTCAAAGATGCGAGAGGTGTATTGCAATAAAGGGTAAGTATATTGAAAAGTGAAATATAGTTTTTGTCTTTATCATACCTATAAAATGGTTAGGCGGGAAACTTATAATGTACCCTCGTATATGCGGATTTAAATGACAGATCAAAGCAATGAAAGAAGGATACGTTTGACAAAGAGCTGATGGCAAGTTCTACTGTTCTTTTTTTAATAAAAAAAATTGTGCCACTTTTTATTTCAGTTCCAGTGGCGTCTTTTGGTCTTATTTCTTTAATAATGACTCTCTCTGCATTTGTACATTTTCATATAATTTCAATAGCTTTTATAACTTCTTTATCTTTAGCATTACTATGGACTCTTCAGTTTTTCGCTGTGAATTTGCTTTTGCATGATATCTACTGGCCAAATGTGACAGTCTGTCTTTGGACACCCCTGCTTACGGACGCTCTATAACACCCCAAGTCATCAGCGTCCCATTCAGGGCGTGGAACGGCCGACAATTTTTACTCAGAGGTCTTTTTTTCAGGCTTGAGGTTCTTTATCGTGCCGTAAATGTACGACACGGGACCCACGGCTTTACTTCCCTTCCGAAGAAAGCCATACTTAGCATTTTTACGCCCGGAAAAATTCATCGGTCCAGGCCGGGCATGAACCTGCGATCTTGGGGTTTAGAAGGCGAATATGGTTACTACTACACCACCAGGCCCGACATTATTTATGAAGGTGAATTACTAATTTCCACGGGGCAAAATTAGTTAGCTAGAGCCGAATTAAGTGTAATTAGCAACGGTCAAATTAGTAAACTCCGGAAGGAACAGTCTCAAGTCGCAATGCAATCGAGAAGTTAACAACATCAGAAAACAGGGTGTTGGGAATTGTTGATAATGAAATTGATATGCTTACCATTTCAGCTAAAAAATTGTATTGCAGATGTACATAAAATCTCATGAGCATTTTATTCATAAAATATATGTGCAAAACTAAATTCAAGTACATGATTCCTTTTCTCCTCAGTGGCAAGAAGTGTGATTGCCATGTTAATTAGATTACATTGTTATCAGTTTTCTGAAATCCGAACATTTATTTAATGAACAACCTTAACCACTTTTCCGTACAAAAATTCAAGATTTTCATTATTATTAAATTAAATCACTAGCACTGTTTTTGCACAATAATCCATACTTATTCCGGCATATCTTGTTCGTATGAGGGTCATACTTAAAGTCATGAGCAACCCATTGTTAAAATTCAGATTTCAACAATGTAACAAAAAGGACTGCAGGATCGTAATCTACAGACTTTACACCACATGTTACCATATTGTGACGTCATTAGCTTCTATCACGTAAGCACAGGCGTATTTCCGTAATGGCGGAAATCAATGTTTCGTTTCGACAGCGTAGTGTCATGTTCTTGTTAAAGAGGGAAAATCTGCCGCTGAAATTTACCTCATACTTACTGAGAGGTCTGCATGGGTGCTAGCAGTGTTAGGAAATGGGCGAAACATTTCAAAGGTGGGAAAACGAGTATCCAAGATGAGCCTCTTAGCGGTCGCCCGCGAACTGCAACAAGGAAACAGCTGATGAGCTCATTAGAGAAGATAGGCGTATCACTGTGGATGAGATCGCTGCAAGACTTGCAGTAGGGCATACTGCAATGCAAGAAATGATAAAAAGCTTAGGTTAACGAAAATTTTGTGCCCGTTGGGTCCCAGTTTATTGACCAAAGATCATAAACTTCAGCCAAAACCATCTTCAAAGAATACAAAACGAAGGTGATGATTTTTTGATGAGCATTGTGACAGGTGATGAAAACTGGTTCCATCATTAGGAGCCTGAAACAAAACGCTAGAGTATGGAATGGCACCATTTGGATTCGCCATCGAAGAAGAAAGCGAAGACAGTGCGATTTGCTGGGAAGGTTATGGGTAGCGTCTTCTGGGATACACTGGGTTGCATTCTGGTTGATTTTCTTGAACCTGGACAAACCATAAATGCTGCTCGCTATATCCAAACACTTTGGAAGCTCCGTCGTGTATTGCACAATAAGCGCCCTGGAAAGAAGATAATCCTGCAATAGGATAATGACCCTGTTGGAGGATGATCGGACACCCGTTGCGGTACATCTAGGCGGTGGACTCGGATGATACATGAGATGAAATGATATATTGGGAAAGGATTGTTTTTTAAGGAAGGAAACGTTCCAGACCTAAGTTTAGAGTACCTCCCCGCATTTGCCATTTATGAGGACTGAGGAAAACCTGGAAAAAACTTCAGTCGAGGAGGGATTCGAACCCCACACCTACCGCTCATGAGTCATCACCTTAACGATCAAGGCCACCCGTGGCGATGAATTTGAGATTGTAAAGCAAAAACTGAGCCCTGCGCTCACCCGCGACCAACCGCATAACGGAATGGACGGCGACTGAGAAAGGGCTAAATGAATTTCCTGTATGACTCCTGTGGGAAAAGTCTTGATCTATCAGCTTCAAGTTCGTCCTTCTTTGAGCCGTTATTTCCGTCCTTGACATGAAAGGGAAAAGAAATCGTGTACAGTGGGATGTGGGCCAGTAAGGTCGGGAGGTGATGGGGGTAGGATTTTTCAAGACGTTGCAAATGGCGATGAATAAAAGATGGCTGGAGAATGAGAAGTTTCGCATTCAAGACGGTTTGCTAGCACCGATCCTCTGACCGCAGAAACAAGTAGTTACAAAAGTAAGGTACACCTCTCTAGGGCTCTTGACTTTATTGGTTACTCATGAAAGTAGAACTAATAGGACATAGATAATAACTATTGGTGAGTTAATGCACATGTAGAACAAAATATTAACTTGTAAAGTTAGGAGATTACAAGTAATCTACTTTATCAATCAATATTGGCGTAAATTTTTATGAGGGGCTTTCTAAAAATGATCGGCTGATCAAGAAAACATAAGATTTAAGAGAAATATAATTTTTATTTTCCACCATAGTCATCTTGTGAATTAATACTTTAGTCCAACGACTTTCCAAATTTTTAATATGCTCAGTAAAATAAGATTTGTCTAACTGTGAAAAATAAGCGTCTATCCCAGCTTCAAGGTACTCATTAATTGATGTAGTACTTCGTTCACCCAGTAATTTCTTCAGGTTTGCAACAAAAAATAATCGCTGGGAATCAAATCCGGGGAATATGGCGGTTGTGGAAGCACTAGGAAGCAAAGGTGTGAAGGCGCATTATCGTGACAAAAAGGAACTTTCTCTTTCGCAAGGTGTGCACGTTTCTGAATATCATTCTTCAGTTGGTTCAGCAGTGAAGCGTAATAATGCCCAGTGATGGATCTGCCCTTCTGGATGTAGTCTACGAGCACCACACCATGAGAGTCACAGAAAACCGTTGCCATGACTTTCCCTGTAGATGGAACAGTTTTTGCTTTCTTTGGCACACTTTCACCTGTTGACACGCACTGTTTGAACTCCTTCGTCTCTGGCGTGTAATTATGAATCCTTCCCATATCCAAAGAAGATTTCTCATATCCAAAATTTCGTGTAAAATGTAGTGGACACGGTTTATCGAGGACTTTGCAATATCAGCCAACACGCGTACCTTCAATTGGCGATCACTCAGTACGGCATTGTGAATTTTTGTCACACTCTTGCCGGCCGTAACAGTTTTGAGACAGTCTGAGTGTGTACGATCAAGCCTTAAATTCAGCAGACTACTTTTTAACCATCAAAAACGAAGGAGAAGAATCCTTTAATGGAGAATCTAGCTGTTTAAGTATTTCTGTTGGGTTTAACCCCTCAAATCGAAATGCGTTATCACAGCTCGTATTTCATTTTTATGCATATTATAAGAAATGTTTAACACTAGTTTGTTTACACGATCATCCCTTATGCGTCTGAAAAGTTATAGCATATCATCTAAAACAGTCAGGCTGAGAACTTTTTGAACACCCCTATTACCTCAACAGCATATATTACAATGCATTTATTACCATGGTAGGACAAAATTTTGTCAAATAAATGCTTAAAACTGAAATGAGCAGTGTGAAGTCATTATTAGAGCTAACATTTTTATTCCATAAGAATGGCATAAATATTTACAAATACTGTGAAATCTGTCTTATCGAAAACTTTTGGTTCATTGAAAGTGTCCAATCTAACGAGGCGTTCAAGATGCAGGGAAACGATCGCTTTCGGAAGTGCTCAAATCGACCATTGTTTGATAGACTGTAAATAATTTATTTCTTTTTTCAATGGTTAATTCCACTTTTGCACTTCACTCTTCAACAGCAATTGTCGGTTCTGGTGGCGTAGTGGTAAATATTTGCCTTCTAAACCCAAGAGTTCAAACCTGTCCAGGATCGATGGATTTTTTCGGGCGTAAAAATCCTAAGTATGGCTTCCTCCGGAAGAGAAGTAAAGCCATGGGTCCCGTGTCGTACATTTACGGCATGTAAAAGAACCTTAAGTCTGAAAGAAGAGGCTTCTGAGCAAAATTTGTCAGCCGTTTTACGCCCTGAACTGAATGGGAGGCTAATGACCTGAGATGTTAAAGAGTGTCCATAAATAAATGAAATCAAACAAACAAGTCATTGATGACCATTATTCCTCTCAGAAACAAAATGTAGGCAAAGAGTGACTCTCACTCCCGTCTTGGAAGTACTAACTACCGACTCTGTTAATGATACATTTATAAAATACCAACTTCATTAATATTCAGCACTTAATAGGGTTTTGCAACATACAAAGTAATTTGGGCATGTCGAAATATAAACATTTGGTCGATTCCTTCATTAGTGTCCAGCATATAGGAGAGTCCAACTAGAAAAGTTTATCAGTACTTTCAAAATACATACACAAGAATATAATAAAGCAAAATTTCAAAATAAAAAATAACAACAAAAGCTCACTATTACTGTAGTAAAATTATACAAAGCTTTAAAAATAAACTGTAACTTTAGGATGTGACGCTCAATTAATACGATCTCATATATCTCGTATATGAGATAAATCAATGTAAAATCCTTGTAGGTCGACTTTGTCACTTTGACCGTACTTCATTCCTATAGCTACGGATGATAACGTTGTCCAGTTGTCAGCGTCTGTTAGGTGATAGTGGTAACAGTACAAGGGAAACTAAGTGCTGAATAGACTTTCTATAGCATTCTGTTTCTGTTTGTTGTAGTATTATATACGAGGGTAGGTTCAGAAGTTTCCCGCCTCGCCGATAAGGATTATCGCATTAATAAAAGCCTTATCTGTTAAGTAAATGCAGCTGTAACTTCCGCTCCACTAAGTTCAGTTGTTCAGATATAGTGATAAAGCAGGCTATGTGTACAAGATTGTGATATATTTAAAATGCAGAATCCAGCTGTTATTAAGTTCTTCACAAAAGGACTTACTCCAAATAAAATTAAAACCATAATCATATTTTATGGTAAAAGAATGGGTCAGACTTTTTCGAATGGATCGAGAAAGCATTGAGGACAAAGAGCGTGCAGGTCGACTCATGGGAATGCTCACTCCTGAAAACTTTGCTCTTGTGGAAGGAAAAATTATGGATGACCAGCAGCTCAAAGTTACAGAAAAAAACTGCAAGGTTGGACTTTTCTAACACAACATGAACATTTAAACGAATAAGGTTAGTGCAAGATGGGTGCCTCGACTTCTTTCCTCAGTTCAAAAGCAGCAACGAGTCATCCGTTGTCAGGCATTTTTGGAGCTCTTCCGTGGCAAAGAGAGAGAAGTTCTGCAAACCATTGTTACAGGAGGTGAAATCAATGGACCTGGCGAAGCACCGCCTCTAAAGTCCAAGGTCACTCAGTAAACCAAGAAGATCATGGCCACAATCTTTTGGCACTGTGAAGGAAAACTCTTCATTGACTTCAAGGAGAGGAACACCACAATAAATGGGAAGTACTATGCTGGCCTACTGCACAGACTACGTGCTTCCATCAAAGAGAAAAGACGAGGAAAGCTGAGTGGTGGTGTGAGCCTTCCTCACGACAAAGTCTCTGTGCACACAGCTCTTGTTGCAAAGGAAGCTGTGAAGAAATGTGTCTTCAAGGAGATCGATCATCCTCCCTACAACCCAGATCTAGCTCCCAGTGACTATTTTCTCTTCTCAGAACTCAAGAAGTACCTTCGAGAAAGGACATTTAAGTGTGGTAAAGAAGTGATGGATGCTATTTATACCCATTTTGCAGACAAGGCATCTGACTATTTGGGGGGGGGGGGGGTTGAAATGTTAATTCAAAGATGTGAGAAGTGTATTGCAATAAAGAGTAACTATATTGAAAATTGAAATGTAGTTTAGGCCGGAAACTTATGAACCTGCTCTGGTAATTAACTTAATATATTTGTGATGACAACTTAGAGTCAATACTAAAATATATTGCTCTTTAAAATATACTAAAAGAAGACTTTTCGTCTGCTAATTTCAAAAATATATCAATGTCACTATTTGTGCTATTTGTGCCGTTGAGGTAACATCTCTCAGAACTATGGGGTTAAAAGTACATCCGAGTTGTAAGCTTTTTATTACCACTGTTAGACCGCTCATTTCCGGCACATTTCGAACATTTTAAGGCAGTATGACTATTCATCCTTAGTTGTATCTTACACCAACTTACCTTACATTTAGTATAAAAATGCTTAAGAATTCTGTAACACTATTAAATTCAAAACTATTTTTAAAAACTTTGGGATTCGTTCCAAAGTTATAAAAAACACGAACAAAAAAATCCACCGTGGCGTTGTAGCGGTAACTGCTTGCCTCTTACACTGCGGCTCACTTCCGGTTGCGTCACTCTGCCTGATTCAGGTTTTTATTAGGGGTACGCGTTCAGTCCTTAGGGTGAAAGTCAGATAGCTTTAGCGCTTTAGTTCATTTGCCCTGTTGCTGATTCATTAATTATCCTCCGATATGACTGCAGAGGTTAAACTGACGAAAAACAAGTAAACAGATTTCCTGCAGTTAAACCTTTAAAAGAATGATATATTTTAGTGTATTTTCGAAATGCACAATTAATTGACTAATACTTTTATAAAGTGTAGCATTGCCGTGGACTGCCTTTTATGTAAATATTCTTATACGTACCCAAGCAAACATTCAGCAGAGAACATTTGCCACATTTTTTTCATACGGAAGGAACATTACTAACATTAATATCATTCAGAAGTTTATGACTGAACGCAATTAAGGCACTGTTTGCAAATCCACCTGATGTGCTATTTCATATAAATAAACCTGCTCAAAAAAGGAACTGTAGATATTTTCATTGCGAAAATAGATTAACAAATGTATACGTAACAATCAAAATGTGTGTAAACATAGAAAACCGCTCAGTTGCCCTGCACTCTTGAATTTTGAATTGGGATTGGTAGGGACAGAGGAAAATATTTCGTACTTAAAGCTGTTCTCAAGAACTGCCCTTTTGCGTTGATTGAATTTAAAAGAAGTTTGTCATATACAAAGCTTACACATTTTTCTTTTCCAGCATTGATTTATTAAACACTTATTTATAATTTTGTTGCATAATGACCAAGATTTTTCTTCATTTGGTAAAATCGGTGCATTGTTATGTTATTTTAATAAAATTGTTTACATTTCTTTCTTTTCCCCTTTTTTCTTTCTTTTTGTTGTTTATTCAGTCTATTCTGGTGGTGTAGTGGTTACCATACTTGCCTTCTAAACTCAAGATCGCGGGTTCAAACCCGACCAGGATTGATGGAGTTTTTCGGGCGTAAAAATCCTAAGTATGGCTTCCTTCGGAAGGGAAGTAAAGCCGTGGGTCCCGTGTCGTACATTTGCGGCACGAAAAAGAACCTCAAGTCTGAAGAGGCCACCGAGCAAAATTTATCGGACGTTTAACGCCCTGAATTGAATGGGACGCTGGTGACCTGAGATGTTAAAGAGCGTCCAAATAATTAAAATTTAAAAAAGTTATGTTCAGTCACTCACGTATAAGAGTTAATTCTAGAAATTTGTAATCTATGTCCATGTGAACCCCGAATTTATATTGCCGTGAGCCGATGTTGACCTCATCCAATTCCCATTAAAAGAACTATGCTGAAAATGAGTACCAATATAAACAAAACTTACGTGTTAGTTAGCTGTATTCCTGCATAAAAAAGTTCAAAACCTACATACATACTGGCATGCATCAAAAAGTTCGAAAGATACAACAGCAGATTTCGAATGCTTTATTGTAGAGACGAATAAAGGTCATAGATGAGTGACTTTAATTAAGAGATCTAATTACAGGTATATGTTACAGAAAATAATGTTTTCGTGCCAATGTTGTTTTCGTGTCAACAGTGGTATAATGAATATAAATAGCAACGCCACTGATTGTATCTTCAAACACAAAGCTGCCGGCATTATACGAGTAAGTGAGCACGATAACTGTTTACTAAATATAAACATTTTAACGTAGAAGCACATACAAATGTTATATCTCCTCTCTAAATACGTAGAATGGAAAGAAACTCCATGGCAAAAATTAACTGATAGTGGGTCTTAATAAAAGAAATAAAAACGTCTAAATGTGTTTCTAAATTTAGAATGCTCTAATTGCAGTTAATCAGTAAGTGTTTTGGTTTTTTGCATAACCTTACTACAAAAACAAGTTGATAAATTAGCGTTGCTCACGTTTTTAAATCTTTGTTGACATCACTGATGTTGATATTGTTGTCATAAAGTCAATGTTAACATATTGGGAATACAGAGGATTTACATTAAACGTTTCAACTGAATTTATATGTGAAAAAATAGCAATTTGTTCTATTTGTGTTATTCTATCTATTATTACAGGCGTAACATATGAATTCCGGCACATTAACACACTATAGCAAATGAAAAATGTGATAGAAAAAAATTGGGGGAGGGTGATGTGTGTCGCCTACACGTAGTGCCCCCTGTTTACGTTAAACGACTGACAACTTATCGCTTTGAAAGCATCCTAGCATACCAGAGAAATTAATTGTGAATAGTTGTTTAAACTGTGATAAGAAAAATGTCTTTTTTGTTGATTTCAGAGCGGCAATTGTGACCTTAACAACTTATATGCGATGTGATATCTCCAAGAACTGAATGGAAATAATTAATAAGCTGCTGAACGTCAAGAACCGCATTGCACTGCAGTGGATTCCTGGCCACTGCGGGATTTATGGAAACAAGCGGGCAGATTCACCTTTGCCCCTGTGTCATATATCCTGCTCTATTAAATCTAACCGCTTCAGCCTGTATAGAGAGAAAACTTCTGGGGAAAAATGGAACTGCCTTTTGAACAAGTCAGAAAGAATTCCTAGTTCTCTACCTAAATCAGTTGGCGTGGCCTGTTTTAGACTTGCTACGGGTCATGACTACTTACAGAGTCACCTGTATGGAATTGAACTGACTGAAACAGATGCATGCCCTCTTTGCAACCATGGCGTATCCATGACTGAGGAGCACCTCAGCATTTGCCCTGCTGTTCTCAACTGTTTCACTTTGCATGATATTGACAATGCCTTTGGTGATTATTTTTATCGTTTTTCTTTGTACCGGGCTGCTCGCCGACTTATGACCGAGAGGTCGGAGACGGGCATAGGACGAAAAAAAAACAGTTAAACAACACCTCGACAGTCAAAATGGCATTTATAGTTCCCTTCTACTGTATAAGTTTAAATAATTTTATTTAAATTGTAAATATGTACGAGGACACACCAAGAAAAGAGGGGACAAGATATATACACAAATTGCACAATTCAGTATTTTTATTTTAGAAAAAGTAGGTCCTTACAACATCCATTATTGGGCCTAATAATCAAAAGTACCTACCTATAGAAAGGGATGATAATATTGTATAGGAATATTATGTCCTTGTGAAAAGATAACTGTTCAGATTACATTGACAAGTGAGAAATTCATAAACAGAGTGATGCATAATTAATTTACTTATCTCCTTATAATTAAAAGACAGGCAAAAATGTTTGACACCCTAAATTAAATTTGTGTAACTGGATGAAAAAATAGGTTTTACTATGCACAACCCATTTTGTAATAGTGTTTCAGCTTTGTAGCGAATAATATAAAGCCAAAGAATTTTAAGAAAATAAAATACCACCTATGTTTATACAAATAAGTTTAAGAAATAAATAAAAGTATTCATGGGCAAAGTACTGTAAAATAAAACATATAAGCTTAAGTTAAGAGAGCGCCAGTTTTTGATTAATATATAAGAATATTAAATAATTTAAATAATAAAAGGATCAAAATATTTCTAATTTCGATAGCTACTTAAGAAACTAACACAAAATAATTTAAACAAAGAAAGTATATTTACATAAAATATGCATTTTAAATAAATATCGTTTCAGAAAAAATGGAAAGCTTTTAATTTTCTAAAAGAAATATAAAAAAAAAAAAAAAAATCCGTGTAATATAAAGCAAGGAAAAGTATTATTCTAAAATAATTTTGGGTGTTGAAGTTGTATAAAAGTAAAACTTGATTTCAGAAAAAGAAAATTAAAACAGATTTAACTAAATAGCGTTAATATTTTAATAAACGGTGCAGGATAAAGGAAAACGAACTATAAAAAAATAAGATATAGGAGAAAGAGTTAGTATATGTGAATATCAACTACAATAATGAAAAACTATAAGATTAGCGCATTGCTTCAAAAAGTATAAACCAATATGCAGATATGGAGGAAATTTAAAAAAACTTTGAAATTGGGGGGGGGTTGTAAATTGCTTCATCAGAGAGTCCATCGCACGAAAGACGAAGAAGAAGAAGAAATAACAAAGTAAGCACAAAGAACTTCTTTGAACAGCTTGGCATGACATATATTGGGGATATCGCTAGAATTCACAAGAAAAACACAGCTTTTAGAATGAGTAACTTCAATTATTTATTCCAATAATTATAGTTTTAATAGCGGCTATCTGTGTTGGAAGTATCATTTTATATTGTATAACATCACATTTTTATACGGGGTG